>CM043866.1:42576935-42584435 GCA_023846275.1 Vanilla planifolia | reverse complement strand
CGGTATAAATTAAAACTTAAATCTTTTAAGCTAAAACAAGAAAAAGTAGAAAAATATTACACAAAAGATTTTTAGCGTGGTTCGACTCAAAATTGAGCGTACACCAACCCCAACCGGTGTAGGGAAACAATCACTAAAATCACCAAATTACAAGTGAGGTTTTTCGTATAGCTCACCTCAAACCTAATTGGGATTTTACCTACGGGTAATCCCGAACGTAATTGAGTTTTTTTCGGGCTCAACTCAAACATTGGGCTTTTGCACAATTGCCTGCATGCCCTTACTTCAAAGGAACAAATACAAAAATTGGCAAAAAGTAAAAACTTAATACAATTCAAAATAAGAATGAGGCAAACTCAATACCGAAAAGTGGTAGGAAAAGAAATTGAAAATAGTTGAAGCAAAAACCTCTAATTTTGGAATCCTTCTTGCCACTTTCTCTTTATGAATTTGGAAGCACCGTATTCTCCTAAAATTTCTCGAAATCATGATTTGAAGGCTTTGAGAACTTAGCAATTGTAACTTTTTTAGATTTCTTCATCCCTCCCTATCTATAGAGCTCAAATTTGAGCTCTAAATCCACTTCCAACGAGTCTAAAATGAACTAACCGTTTGGGTAAACGAAGAAAAGTAGTCACCATTCGAATTGGAGCCTGAAAATGGACAATTCTGATTAAATCTCGAATTTTTAACGTTCGAGATCAATCCTGGCCGTTGGATCTAAGTGGCCTTGATCTGGGCCATTGGATCATGCAATGGTTGTCCTGCATGTATTAAAACAATGTGTTCAGAAATCAACTAAATATCTATACTAAGAATTGAAAACAAAATATATTGACATCTTTAATGGTCAAAAAGACTTAAAGTCAGCATATCTTGCAAAGCATGCCAAAATAAAAAAGCTATAAAACTAAAAAAATAAAAAAAAATTAAATGGATAGAGCTCATTGAGATTTGCTAAATGACATCTATTTCATCTCAAACAAATGTTAATTAGAATTTCTACGAACTAATAAATTAAATGAGCAATAATAACATTAAATTATTATTTTAATATTAATAAAGTATATAATAAAACTAAAAAAGCTAAATTAAAGGATTGTATTATGATAAAATAAAAATAATCAAAGGTCACATAGGAGTAGATTTAGGGCAACTTATTAATATGACTAAAGCAAAGGCAAAAACATTGAAGAAATGAGATGAATTACATAAGAAATTTGAACAAGATGTTATAAGATTAAATCAAGTACAAAAAAATATGTCATAAACCTTATAAAAATTAAATAAACTTAAATATTTAAAAATGTTAAATTCAATGATTAGTTAAATATATCTCATGGTGACAAGTCTAATGACATTTTTTCTTTTTAATAATACAAGTTTTGGAATTTCAATGAATTTAAAATTAAAATAATTATAAACAAAAAAGAAATTATAATTTCACTATTATGTAAATAAATATTAAAGTTAAAAAATACTAAATTGAGTTAATATAAGATAACAAAATCAAAACATTGTTAAAGCCAAACAAAAAAGATTTAGAGTTAAATAGTAATATAATAAATCACAACAAAGTATTTGAAGAAATGAGATAAGTTGTATAAAAGAGTTAAAACCAAGATAATAAGGAGATCAAAATGAGATAAGCCGTATTAAGTAATATATATATATATATATATAGTTTAAATGAGATAAATTTAAGTAATTTTATGTCACCAAATAAAAGTATTGTAAGGTCATATAAGAGAGGCTTAGATTTACATAATAAGAAAACCAATCAAATAGAAATATTTGAATAAATGAGATCAATTGAACAAGAAATTTGCATACTAAAATATTTAGGAGATCATGTACAACATCCTTATTCATCAAAACAAGCTCTAGCTAAAATATCTAGAAAAGGATTAAAAAAATTTTTAAAATAAACTTTTAAAAATATAAAAATAAATTGTTAAATAGATAGAACATGTTGAGATGAGTACATCAGTCTTTGGTTCTTCTTGAGTAAACATCATTTTGATTTTTTTAAATACAAAGTTAAATAACTATAAATAATAATAGGATTTTATTTTACTATTAAATGGATATATATTAATGTTGAAATTAGAAAACTTGAAGCAATAAAATATAACAGAATGATGGAGATTTAGATGTCACATGAGATATGATTTAGTTCTACAAGATAATATAAACAAATCAAAGAAAAAATTTGAATAAATGATATAACGTTTATAAGAACGTTATATAGTAGTTACAAAGGAGATTGAGTGTAACCACCTTTATCACCAATTTAGTTATTAATGAAAATAACTTGTAAACATGTTAAAATCATAAAACATAAAACACAAAAAATATAAATATGAATATTTAATGCATGGAAAATCAACTGATACAACAAATTTTAGGAAATGAGATAAATAAGTATAAATAATAAAAAATAAAATATTACTAAAAATTTTGTTTTTTACGATGATGTTTGTTTCATCTCAATATAACCTCCTTAGGCATGACTTTGAATTAACAAAGTACCAAAGCACAAATAATAAAGAAATAAATATTCTAATATTAAGTAAATATGTGTAAAATTGAACTAAGATAAATCAAAATAATATAATATAATCAAATCAATATTGTGTAAAAGTCATAGAGTTACACAATAATATGAATAATTAAAGCAAAAAAATTAAAAAAGAGATAACTTAAATACAATTTTTGCATTCTAGGATACAAAGGAGGTCAATTATGAAAAGTTATTTAAAAATAAAAAAAATGAATATTTATTTAATAAAACATGTCGAGATGAATCCAAGGATATTTGCTTCATCTCAATCAAACCTAATTTGGAATTATGCTTAATTAATGAAGTAGACAAACATAAATTATAATAAATTATTATTTCAATATTAAGTAAATATATGTTAAATTTCAAATGAGATTAATCTAAGTAATGTAATATAACAAAATGAAAGAAATATAGAAGTTACATAAGAGAAGAATTAATGTTCATGGCATTATAACTAACTCAAATAAAATAATTTGAAAAGTTAGACAAATAGCACTAAAAAGCTGTATTCTAAGATACTAAAAAAGATTATAAAATCATTTATCATTAAATCATGTACAAATTAAATATCTTGTAAAGCATGTCAAAACTCTAAAAAGTAAAATATCCAAAAATTCAAAAATGGATATTTATTTGGATGAAGCTCATCAAAATTAGTCATTTGTTCATTTAGTTTTAAACTAACCTCATTTTGAATTAGTATGAATAATGAAAATAAATTTAGATAACAAAAAATTTATTATTTTAATATTATGTAAATATATGAAAAATTCCAACTGAGAAAAATTCAAGTAATGTAATTTAAAAAAATTGAAGTGAGGTAAGGCACGTGAGAGGAGAATTAGAGTTCATATTAATATATGTAAAATGAAATAAAAGAAATACGAGCAAAAGTGATCAATTCTATGCAAGAGCTACATTGCAAGATACTATGAAGATTAAGTGTAACATCCTCAAATATCAAATCTAACATTTATTAAAATATCTTATAAAACATGCCAAACATTTAAGAAAAATATTTAAAAATGTAAAATGAATATTTATTTTGATGGAGCTTATTGAGATGTGTTTAATGACGTTAATTTCATCACGATCAAACCTCATTTGAAATTATAGTGAATTACTACAAAAAATGACATAATAATAGCTTATTTTTTTAATATTAAGTAACTATATTTTAATGTTAAAAAGAAATCAAATGAAGAAACATAATAGAACTAAATCAAAATGATGTAAAAGTCAAACATGAGAAGAGTAAGTCTTCCATAATTTTACAATGAAATCAAAGCAAAAACATTTAATGAAATGAGCTAAATTGTGTAAACAATATGCATTCTAAGATAGTAAGAACATAGTTTACAACATCATTGATCATCAAATGAGTTGGGAATCATAAGTTATCATAAAAAAATGCTAAAAACCTATAAAAATAAATACTTAAGAACCTAAAAATGAATGTTTACATTGAAAGAGCTCAATAACAAGAGTCCAATAACTTCTACTTTTTCTCAATTAGTTCTTTTTTAGAATGACTATGAACAACCATAATAAGTATGCAATAATTTTTAAATTATTATTTATATTAGATCAATATATAAGAAAACTAAAATGAGATAATTTGAAAAAATGTGGTATAACCAAATCAAAGTAATGTAAAGGCATACCGACAATTTATGTAGATATTTATCAAATTCTTATCAAAATTAAAGATAGCTCAACATAAGAAGAAAAAGTACTTTGTGCGAAGCATTTATTATTACAATTTCAAGAAAGAGATCATGTATTTATTAAAATTAGTTAAATAAAAAATATTATAAGAATTAAAAAATAAAATGAGTTAAAATCTAAATTTATTGGTCCCTATTAGTTCTAAAGTGAGTTGGACAAGTTATACATTTGAATTTTTTGACTCTTTATATATCAGGAATTCATAAAGTATTGCATCTTTTATTTTTATGAAGTTGCCTTATAGATCCTTGTTATGTTGTTAATTATATCAGACTAGATAACAAAATTTAATCAAACTTATTTAGAAATATAAGAGAAGGTCTTAAACAAAATGGAGAAACTGCTAAGAAATAAAGCTGTTCTAATGATAAATGTTTTATAAAAATATCAAGCAAAAAGAAAAGCTACTGGGAAGTGGAGGCATACATGATCGACAAATAGCCAAAACCTTTCTAAATTTCAAGACAATTTTTATGGAGGGTAAGATTGCAACACCTTAAAACTAAGATGGATATTGGAAAGCATGTGGAATGAAAAGAGAAAGTAGTAGAGTTATGAGAAGCCATTTACAGCTAGCGAAGCAAGAAGCAACAATTAGTTAAGGAGGTAAAGTATGGATTCAAGAGTTATTTTTATTTGAATTCAACTCTGTTTTTATGCAATAGTAGAACATTGTTAGGGTGAGAAAAAACTTATGCCAAAGCTTAGTTTGACTTCATTTGATGAAAATGATTATTTTTTTAACCAATTTTCAACCTAAAAATCATTCACTAATTAGGCAATTAGATTATCAAAATAAACAATTTAAATTATCTATTATTAACAAAATCACATTTCATCATTTGGGCTAATGAATTCAATAATCTCTATCACTTGATAATGATAAATATTTTAATGTAAAAAATATTAATAAGAAATTATAATAATATATGACATTCCTTAAAACAATGAATTTAATTAGACATGATCTTAAAAAATGAATTTCTATGTTATGTTAATATTCTATTAGCTTATGACTTATAAATTTAGAAAGAGATTTCAAAATGAGTTTATTATGAGAGAAAAAATTTTTGTGGAAATTATTTTTAAAATATCAATGTTTTTGTGTTTGGTAAAAGACTTTTAAAAAAAAAGATAAGAAATATTTTGCAAATACAACCTAAAGTTGAAAAGCAAATTGAAGGGTGCCAGATGGCACCACCCAATATCATAGTGTGAAATGTCATTTTTGACATTAACCATTTAACTCCATTTTTGTTTTAAGGAAAGTCCTACAATAAATAAATTAATACACTTTGCATGATAGATTAATCAAAAAATCTTCAAATTTTTTGAATAATTATTTAAAAATAAAAATCTTACAAAAAAAATTTTCTTTTTATAATATATTTTATGAATAATTTTTAAAGGACCCTGCCAATAAAAATTGTTTCAAAAATTGTTAAATTCTGAGTAGGTTAAACCCATTTGTGGAGCTAAAGGTGGGCAAAGAAGCAAGCCAAAAAAGTACCTGTTGAAAGAAGGGCTCAATCTTTCTCTGCAAGTTTTTTGGTCAAGTAAACAATATACTGAGCGTAAAAGCAAATTTGGTTTTTTAGCATAGTGGAAGCTTTCTTATATTTTTTGTCCATAAGCTTCATCTCATCTACAATCTCTTTCAACCTGCCAAGGTAGCAACGCAGTTTCTCCTGCATTGAGCAAAGCTTTGCTTGCAAGTCATTGGTCTCTTTATTGCTTGCTGAACCTTCCTACAAGAGCATGCATCCACACTAATAACAGTTGAGGAATTAGTTATTAATGCTAAGTCAAATATTAAAAAACAAATCGACAAAATCACATATCAAAATTATGAAAGCACAAATGAAGGATACATGATTCGTACTTGTTTTAAATCTAAAGCAGTCTCAAAAGAAGAGGGAACTTTCATTTCAAATGCAATGTTAAATTAGAAACTGAAAACATTACTATTGCATTTGAAACATAACCCCCTTTTTTCTAAGGTTGGGGCAATATAACTTCAGCATTTTCTCGGAAATGAAGAACGGGAAATAAGTTGCATTTAAGATTGACATGAACAAACCACCATCTATTTAACCATTTACTCAATCGACATTTGCAACTAGCTTTGTTCAAAAAGACTTATTAAAAAATTGGATTAAAAAAAAATGAGAAAGAGGAAGGAATGGTTTAAAGTGAGAGAGAAGCGGGGAGAGATGGGCAAAGGTGCTTATTCAAAGCAACACTTCTACAAAACTCCTGACAAAACTTTATAAATAATAGCTAACTCCTCAAACCAATGATTCACTGATATATCATTTGTTTCCCCCGACTGAAATGATAACAACCAACTTTACAAATTACAATAATGGAAAACATACATGAATAGTAAAAAGACAATTTCATGTGAAAATAAAAAATTCCAGAAAAAAAAAACTAATTTTCATGCTTACAAACACCTTGATTAGAACTCAAATAGATAGTTAGAAAAAGAAACATCACTTTTATCACGTTTGCTCTAATCTTTCCCTCTGCACAAGTGACTCACATCCTCAATGTCTTGGCACCTAGTCAAGCAGAATATAGATTGCATGTCACTTAAAATATTTCTTTTGATTTCACCACAGTTCTGATAGCTTATTTGACCGTTTATAAGCCTTTGAGCCACGTGCCACTACCCACATGCATATTGAAAATAAGGATAATAGATGCTTTTTCTGCATGTCTACTTAAATTACCCTTCAGTGCTTATTGTCGAATTGGGAGAAAAATATGATTCAAATCTCAAGCATCTATTTTGTAGTAGATTGTATAGTTCACATTGCTTTGACTTGTGATTATTAAATCCTATAGGTTCATATACAACTTAATACATATGATCTGGTCAACTTCATATGCATCTATAAAGAACTTAATCAGAGTCAACATCTTAATAATCTTTTAGTGGCATAATTGAGTATTGGACATCTACATAGGTGATCGCTTCAAATTTTTAACTCTTTTTGTGCCTCTTTCCTTCTCAAAATTTTTCTTGTGATTCTCCTCCTCCTCCTCCTCCTTCTCCTTCATCACCTTCTTCTTCTTCTTCTTCTTCTCCTTCTTCCTCTTCTTGTTCTTCATCAACTTCTCCCTCTTTGTCTGCTTCTTCTTCTCTTTTTTCTAATTCTTCTTCTTCGTCTTCTTCTTCTTCTTCTTCTTCTACTTCTTAT
>CM043866.1:42464435-42571935 GCA_023846275.1 Vanilla planifolia | reverse complement strand
GGAAGCACCGTATACACCTGAAATTGCTCAAAATCGTGATTTGAAGGCTTTGAGAACTTAGCAATTGTAACCATTTAGATTTCTTCATCCCTCGTTATCTATAGAGCTCAAATTTGAGCTCTAAATCCACTTCCAATGACTCTAAAATGAACTAGCCGTGTGTGTAACAGACGAAAAGCAGTCACCGTTCGAATTAGAGCTTGAAAATGGATGTTTCTGATTGAATCTCGAATTTTTAACGTTCGAGATCAATCTTGGCCATTCGATCTAAGCGGCCTTGATCTGGGCCATTGGATCACGTGCTAGATGTCCTACATGTATTAAAACAATGTGTCCAGAAATCAACTAAATATCTATACTAAGAATTGAAAACAAAATATATCAACTTTTCATAAAATTTGTTAAGAAATCAATTAAATATCTATATAAATATCTATACTAAGAATTTTGATAACACACCGTCAATCAATAGCCTGATGTGAAGAACTTCAATTGTAGTAGCAAAGTTCTTTACAAGACAAATTGCATTTCCACAATCCTTATGTAGAGTAAAAATCATACTTTTCATTTTCTCTTAGAAGATTTTTTAAGTCATGTAGGCTCTTTATATGCCTTTGAGAAGATGAGGTGATGAATTTGGCTTTGGAGAGAGCCACATATTCTAATGTTGAAGCATTTTGCTAAGTACTACTACACAACTTGCATATGTATCCTAAGGTACTCTTCTAAATAACAATATGGCATTTTAAGCAACTTTATGTAACATTAGTGGGCTATGTCATTCTTCATTTACATAAGAAGCTATTCAATCCTTTACCAATGTTCTTGATATGGGTAACAAAACCAACTATATACTTAGGGTCAAGCCTTATACATAAAATGATATGCGTAAGATTCCTACCATAAGTCGGTATGATATCTTGGACAAGTATTTCCTCTCACAAAAATTTGGTGATCACTATTTACTTATTTTGAAATGACTTCTAAGTGGAGTATATAATCCATCTATGCTGCAACTTGTTCATGCAAGATTTATATCAGCTAATTAAAGAGAAGAACAAAATGGTTTTACAAAATTTTTTGATGTTTTACTCAAAAAAATAATGGCACCGCTCACATAATGGAGGCTTCATAGACTTCAAGTGCTGGTGATATTTTTTGTAGAATTCCTCCTTTAGTAATGGAAGGGTAATGCTAAACTTTCCTAGAGAAAGAGAGTTGCAAGGAAAGATAAAGTTCTCATTAGCTTGGATTGATTACTTTAAACACTTTTCATAAGCTTTTTGACTTCAATAACCCTTAAAACATCACTTACAAAGCTAACTAATGCAGCCTCATGGCACTATTAACACGGAATAATGTATGAACATAACCATAGTGACAACTGGCTCCATGAATATCACTTGTAGGTCAACAACAATTAATTTGAATGAAAATTGTAGCCCAAATAAGACCCAAGATTTTGTCATGTTGTAATATTTTGTTGTTATAGCCTCAAATTACTACTTTAAGATATTATTTCTCTTTCATAGTTTCATGTTAATAAAAAAATATTTTATCCTAAAAAGTATCTCGATATCTTAAAACCTTGGTATTATATCTGTAATTTAGAACTTTTTCTCTTCATTTTTTATGTAAGAATAAGAATTATTGTCTCCTTGCACCTAAAAGAAGCTAAGAATCATGTTTTACTTAGAGATTCCATCTTTTAGACATCACTCAATAGTCATTCATTATCATCTTTAACCCTTGGTGCTACAGGCCCACCATGTTTTGGTAGATTCAACTCGTACCACATTGTTTATAGAAAGTATCTTTCCAAAACAACAATATTAGGAGATAATCATATTTTATAAAGGTAGAGTCCATTTTTGGTCCTCTTATATTAGTCAAAAAAATTGTCTTTAAAAGACATATTTACATTATAAAACTATGTTTTGATATATATAGCTTTGATACATTTTCTATCTTCCAAATGTAAGAATATTCACACACTTATCTACCTAGAAATAAACAAGGAGTAATTCCTTATCTAATAATACTCTATCTAAAATATCATCTAATGATCACTCACATTTTTTCATCAAGGATATTATAGGCTCATTAGCTTTAGCTTGGTTTTCCTTAAACTACATAGTACTATAGAAGGTATCAATTTGATACCATAATATTACAGCATAACAAATCATGTTGAGATATTATTATTCTTTGGCATATTCAATACTAACAAAAATGAGTTTTATCCCATAAGGTGTATAGACATCTACATTATTCTATACTTAATTTATATTTTTTGTTATAATAAAAGCCATAATTTTTATTAAATCTGACTCTAAAATTTATGATTGTAGAGAAAATTTTTGATAAGATACTACCAATTATATTTTTTGATATTATTATTTAGAAAACTTTTTTAAATTAGGACTAGAAAGAATAATCCATAATAAATTATTTTGTATTCTCAATAATGAATAAATGAGAAAAATATGATTCTTCACTCCAAATACTATCACCGTAATTTCTTCTTTTAGCTCCTTCATCCCTCACTAGAACATCTTCCTAGGCCACATCTATGACATCCTTCAAGCTCCTCAACTAGCCACATCCTTTCATAATTCATTAGTCTCAACAACTTGTTCCAGTCATGAAATGAAATTTCTAAAATGGGATTGCACTGTAGTCCAACACAATGTTAAGATGTTGCACCACTTGATTGCATTTAAATGCGATGTTGGAAGGTTGACCACGACTATTTGAACTCCCAAAACAAACTTCTAAATCAATCTCAGTATATGGAGAAAGAATATGAAAGCAAACATTGTCTTCATCCTTCTTAAAGACAAAATGGGTCGTTCCACATTGACTTTGCGGCTCCTTCCCTTACCCTTTTAAATGTTCTAATTAATATGAAGCCATACAATGTCTCTAACCTTGAAACCATATTCCACTCAATGCCTATTATACCTTTGCCTATTATTGTTTTGTGGCTTTTCCATCGACTTTTAAGTGTATCCTTCAAATCTTATTGAAACTATTGTGCACTATGTTGCATTAATCCGTCGATACTTTTAATTGTGCCAATTTGGAACTTTTCATTGAATGGGTACTAGGACTAAATCCCAAATTACATATTCAATTGCCTTCAACCAGTAGAAACATGGCCTAACATGTTGAAAGAAAACTAGACAAAGAAGAGACTTTCATCCTACACTTGAAAATATAATGAATGGTACCCTCATAAGAGTTGTCAGATGGTCCTATTTATGATACTATAAACAACATATTATTGCACAAATTTCTCAAATTCTTTCTTTTTATGAGAGCAATACAGGTTCAATTTGTTGGATCAGAATATTTTTTTTCATTCAAAAACAACCAACCACCATTGAAGTATGAGTCTGTTGAACCAATCACAACTAATCCCCATTACAAGGCATTGAAAGTTGTATCTCTTAATAGTGAAGGCCTTCACCTAAGTGAAAATTATATAGAACAACAAATACTCTTAAAAGTTGAGGCCAAGGTCGATTTGCAAACTTATGACGAAAAATGAATGCCAATGTAATATTTACGACTAATGAAAGTAGAAAGTGATCATCAAACAATGCCTTAGAGTTGGAATCACGAAGCAATGAATAAATCCTAAAAGATTGCTAGATGGAGTGGTACAAAAATAAATAGTCCCAAATAAAAAATATCAAAAAAGATTTTGAACAACACACACAAAATCTTTCTTTATCTTAGCAAGCTCCTTCTTAAAACTCCTCTTAGACTCCCCTTTCTAAATTCTCATCATAATCTCCACTTGTCCCTAATTTCATGTCAATCTCTCCCTCATTGTTTCTCTTTACGCTATTACTTTGTTTTCTCTTTAGCACCCTTTGTACCATAGCTCCCCACCTTATTCAATAAGGATGGAAAAAACATCAAGTAGAGGAGAACAGGCCTCTTACCATATAACTTAAAAGAAACTATTTTTCATTTAGCATTACATTGTTATTTTAATATAAAGTTCATATATTGAGTTTAGTCCTCAACCCTTAAAAACCTCCAATTCCAATAAAAAAATAGCCTTGGATTTGTCTTATTGAGATTTTCCAAATCTACATTTTTAAAATCTATGTCATTCATCATTGACATAAAAATGTCACACACTTGTCACCAACCTAAATGCATGCTTAAAACTAAACAATTAATCTCAAATAACATACAAAATCATATTTAATCATAGTATTTCATACAAATACATTGGACAAAATTTTTAAAGAGATTATTTTGAACCTCCAAAGATAATATGAGTCAAGTATGAAATCTGTCATCGAGAAGTTTACTCAAGGGAGTGCATTCTAAGGCATTACAAAACCAACCAATCTAAACTAAGGTCTATACATACCACTACCGATACCTAATCAACCCTAGAAAACCATCTCAATGAATTTTCTTGGAGGATTATCGATGATAAGACGATTTCACAATTTCTTGTTGTATTTAAGAAAACCATTCCTAAGATGATAGAGTGCAAATAGGATATCAAGGGTTAAAAATAACATATTTTTCTTAACAAAAGGTATCAATACATCTTGAGTTACCAACAAACACTGTGTGGAATTGAAATACTCATTTTATAAGCAAATTGATAACTAGACAAAGGTCATTAACATAGTAAATATGAATCAAATGAAAGGATATAACTCCCACGACTCAAAGACATAAGATCATAATCTATTGTGTGCCAAATTTTGACTAGATCAAACCATCCACAGTTTAGTTATTTAGAGCTCATTCAAGGTGGTGTGTCTAATATATCTACCATAGAGCCCATACAACTTGGATTTTGAAATAAGCCCAACAAATAGAGTGAAAGTATTAATATAATAGAAGGTATAAAAGATTATTAAGAATATTTGAATAGTTCAAACCACTTCAAGATGTAGTTGAAGCTCTTCCAACATAAGTACAAAAAGAGACATGATATGCACAAAATCAACACATCCACAAATCAATTGTTTGGAGCCCATTTAAGGTGTGTCTAGTATATCAACCATAAAACCCACTCAACTTGGATTTCTCAATAAACCTAACCAATAAAGACAAATAAAAGGTATAAAAGACTATCAAGTATATTTAAAAAATTCAAATTGCTTTCAAGATGTCATTGAACATCTTGCAATAGTATAAAAAGAGACATGATATGCATCATCAATAAGAGAATTTTAGGAGATCTAACATGGTTTTATATAATAAAACAATAACAAAGGGATTAAGAAAGTTAAAACTAATTTGATATATATTATTTAGACTCCTAAAGAAAATCAATTATAACATTTATTGGATAAACATATTTTCATAAAGAGAAATCAATTCTGATAAATCTAGAGAACTTAAAATTACTTGAGCATTTCATAATTAATAAGGAATTTCATGAGGTATTATCTCCTATGTATGACCTTATCATGGGAACAAAAATTCTACTATCAAAGCATATGATTTTTTAGAATTACTAAACCACCCCTAAATGAGGGACATAAGTCCCACTTTACGTCACCTGAAATGCACAAATGCCATAGGTGACTAATTAAGAATAATTTGGAAGAAGAAAAATATGAGTTTCATTATCTCAAGTTCTCTATTTTAAAAGACCAAAAGGCTCTCCAACAAATCCATTTCTACTTAAAAGTATTCAAAGAGACTTAAATCCTTTAAAAAGGACAAATGATCAAGATAACAACAACAAAAGTAAGTAAGATAGTCTTGACATGTCCCAACAACATTTGTCGTATGTTAAAATGATCTTGAAGAAAAATCCTACAAGCCACAAGAGCTATTAACACATGAGGAAGGGACACAAAGAAACCTTGAGAGAGTGTAGCACCCAATAAAGATTGCCCAAAACTTGAGATAGTGAGCTCGAGAGTAGAGCCACTTGAGATGATGTGCTTGAAAGGTTAAGGCACACGAAGTAACAAGCATAAAGTTCCACCAATGGTTGTCAAAGAATTCCTTAAGAATTGCACTCTAAGATTGGAGATTTCACCAGAAGGGCAAAGAAGTTGAGAAATTTGACATGAGAAGAAAAACTACAAAACTTAAATAGAGGTAATACAAAACCTCTAAGAGAAAGCCTTTAAGAAATCTAGCAAAGATTTGAGGATGATTTCTTGAGGTATTTCTGCAATCCAATTGCCATTCTAGAAAAAAGCATACTCAAGAAATTTTATTAGATGTTTTCCAAATTAATCATAACAATAGTAACCAAATAAAAAAGAGTAACACTATTTTTAAACGAAGTAGAAGCATCCCATGAATTATAAAATATGATAAGATTTTTGAATAAATTTAACACCATTCGAATTTGAAGTTTAACCTTATACAGCTAATAAGAGTTGTACTATAAAATATACTAGGTAGTATTCTATGGAAACATTAGTGATTTCATATGCTTGTGTTTTAAAACCAAGCAGTAGAAGTATGGAAGCATAGCCTTCAACTAACAATCATTGTTCTATTCTCCCTCCATCTCTCTATCTATCTATCTATCTCTCTCTCCTCCACCCACCACTCTTGCATGATTACTCATGATTTATTCAAGGAAAATCTTATGAATTTCCCTATATAGTGATTGAGTTAAATAATGAGTATGAGTTGTGGTTGGATCAAGTAGATTAATTTAGCTGTGGTAAGTGTCATCATTCCAAAGAATTGGACTAGAATGGCAATTGAATCTTGCCACATGATACAATAGAAATTGTAGGAAGAAAAGGTTTACATAGTTTTCATTCACATTAAACCAAAAGGAAACCATTGACAATATATTGATGTTAATCACATCAATTAGAGAAGTCTCCAATCTTCCTAAGAAAATAAGAAAAAAACTTCATTTTTTGCACAAGTTGGAGGTAGAAGTACAAGCTAATATAAGAGCCTTTTCCTTTCAAATAAGGTGTAAGAATTGATGTAAAAAGAGGACTCACATCTCCATTACTATACAAGCAACCCATACTCACAATTGTTAAGTATCTTGATGATTTATGAAATCACCCTTAGTAGATACAGGGATAACAAGAAAAATGTAACTGAAGTCAAAATACAATTTCATTAATCCAACCATGTTGTAAACATTTCCTTGCAAGGGCACATCCCCAAAACTGATTATATCAAAATACCAAGCTAGGGTGATAACATAACGTAGTTTTTTAGTAAAAAAAAAAATAATATTCACCAGCATCCTTATCTATTACATGACTTCTCTTCAAAGGTTGCCCAGCAAGGTACTTCACTTTTAACATATTTGTTTTTTGAAAACAACCATGAATAGGACAATAATTGCAATGATGGTCTTGATTCAATCAAAACAAACTTTTTGTTGAAAAGACATGCCAAAATTCATCATTTTAAGGGTGAAAAAAATTAGAAAGCATCGAAGAGAACAATAATATATGCCATATCTATTACACAGATCATAAATAAGCACAAAAAATGCAAGAATTACCATCATTATTTTAGAAAATAAGGAGAAAAGCTTCATAAAGTCTTTGGGAATGGCTAAAAGATTTTCAAATGAATCTTTTAAAAGGCCAAAGTGCAAAGCAATTTCTCTGACTTCAAAAAGTTTCTGAGTTGAGTCACCAGCTAACTCCTAAAAATATAACAAACTAATTGTTATTTCTTTCCTTTTTCACTCTGAAGACAACCCGAGAAGAGGTTCTGAAAGCCAAGTAGATCAAAATAGCAAAAATAAAACTTTTTCCAAAATGAATTTTTCAAAGTTCCAATATAAAAAAGAAATAATAAAAAGGAAAGATCATTTTGCTAGAAAACGTAAAGCAATGCATCTAAAAATTCTTGGAGGATAGAAAACCAGTTCATCATAGACTACTCTTGCAACTTCTTGAGCATTCTTGACTTCTCGTTGCAAGTAATAGAGAACTACAAAATACAAGGGAGTTAATAGCACATTGAGCACAATTCAAAACATATTAATTGAGTTCAATTATTTTAC
Organism: Vanilla planifolia; assembly: GCA_023846275.1. Classification (NCBI taxonomy): domain Eukaryota; kingdom Viridiplantae; phylum Streptophyta; class Magnoliopsida; order Asparagales; family Orchidaceae; genus Vanilla; species Vanilla planifolia. Next base: position 42,563,936 of record CM043866.1, on the reverse strand, counting down.
ACATTATACACCTAAGAAAATTTTATTTAAAATTTAAATTGAAAATAATTGAATGAAATTTCACAATTAACATCACCAAAAATTTATTCTCTTATAAGAAAACGACCTTTAGAACAAAGCAAACAATCCAAATGAAATGAAGGTCAAGCTAAAGTATCATCATTATTAAATGCACGGTTATCTTGAAATGTATTTGAAAAAAAAAAAGTTCATCAATGTAGCAACCAACACCATCTGAATATAAACTTGTGGTTAAGATGTACTGCAAGTTGGTAGTGCATTATTTTAAAGTTTGAAGAGAAATTGCAATATTATTTAAAAACATAGATATGTGGTTGAAGATTAAAAATGAAAAGAATGATAATGAGAGATACATCCTGATATATATTAAGAGATTTAAGAATAATAGGATGCTAAGGAAGTTCTACCTATAAGCAATTTCTCTGTTTTTTGCTTGTTGTTGTTGCCAACCACTTCTCTTATCCATTGTAACCATCAGGAGTAAGTTAAAGATGTCTGATGCCTTTACCAAGTTCTACCATGCTTTCTTTTCTTTCTTAGTGCACTAGATGCTCCAAATTGTTTCACATGTTTTATTGAAGATCTTCCTAATTGAATTATTTAATGTTAATTTTTTTGATAGTTTAAGATCATATTTTGTGTTTTATGTCATTATTTATATGTGTGGTTTCTCCAATCATTTTGCATTTGCACATAATAGTTTTTAATGTTTATGCAATAAGTACAAGATAAAGTAACATTATCAATGCTATTTATGTTAAGTTTATCGAAGATTACTAGCGACTACAAGACAAATTATGCTTAGGAGAAATCACACAGATCTAACATCTCTACATTTGTCGTAATAACCTATCACAATCATTAATATTCAACTTTCAAATAATTAAAATGGATTTCAAACTTCAAAAAAGGAATTCTTAATTCAATTATTAGATCTTTATTCCTACAACATATCAGACAAAATTAGTTTCTTAAAAACAAGGAAACAATATAAAATTAAAAGGGATTTGATTGAATAGGACTATCACTAATATGTTAGAGACATCAGTTAATTCAACAATTTGCCTAGCACTGATGGTATGAACCAGAGTCCAAGCATAAACTCATAAAAGATGAAGATATTCATTAAACAATGCACCTACTACATGAAATAGAACTACAACAAAAAACATACATCTTCACACTTCTCCTTAAAGCAGGCACTATGTTTAGTTGCCAAGGTACAACATTGTCCAAGTTCACCTTTAGTGAAGTCTTCTCCATTTCTAAAGATTCAATCTGCATATGAAGAACACTTTAATACAATAATAATAAAAAAACTATGTTCAATGGAACATTTAGATAGGTAAGAACCAGCTCCTCGAGCTATTTCATGACAAAAATTTCTCCAGTTTCTCGTTAGTTAGATTGCAATAATCTAGAGACACAAATTCCTTCAACTGACATGTTGACGAAGAAGTAATTTGTTTTTAGGAATTGATTCTGATTCCATATAGTTATTTTGTAGAAATTTGATGTTTACACCCTTAAAAATCATCAAAAAAGAGACACATTGCTATTTGTTCACAATAGGGCAAAAGAAACAGCTTACAAGGGAGGCAATAGAAAGACAGGCACCATGCTATCACTATTTAAGGAAGGGCCACCAAATTTGGGCAACTTTGCTAAAGATTGCTCCCTGTTATACCCAGTAAAAATTTTTATGTTAATCTTTAATAAATTAATTTTTGGCTTGGATGATTTCAGATCGACAGTAGGATGAGCCAGGAGCTCAATTGGAGGCTATTAGAATTTCTGAAATTTTCTGGGGATTTTTCGGAGCACCGAGGAATTTTTAAGTAATTTTCTCTGTTTAATTGGATTTTTGGAAATTCGAAAATCTATTAATTAGATTTTTTTTAAAAACCGGAAAAATTGGTTTTTACCGCGCGTGAACCGGACCGGAGCGGTTCAGCGAAGGCGGGGGCGGTTCGCCGAGGTGCGTTTGCGCGTGCGTTCGGATAAGCCGCGGATAAGCGGATCGGACGGACGAGATCAGCGGTGGAGATTAACCGGCTGATCGGGTGTTAAGCGGCGTTTTAGAAGGTCAACCGGCGCTTAATGGGTTCTTAACGGGTTATTACCGGTTTAAGCGGGGTATTTAACCCGAACCGTTTCGGCCCTTAGGGTTTCGAACGGCGGCCGGAGACGAGGTGTTCGCGGCGGACGGCGATATTTTCCGGCAGCCTTTCAAGGGGCTTTTTGTACCTGGAGGTTCGCGTGATCGAGGAGAATCGATTGGTACCGGTTTCGTTCGGCGAGGAGCAGCGGTTGGTCGCGTGCGAGCTTCACCGTCGCCACCGTCGCCGGAGAAGAAAGGTAGGAAATTCAGTTTAAATTTCGTTAATTAGCGAATTAAAAATATGAATTACTTTGCAATTTACTACCTGAGCATGCGAATTGTGGTTTTTTTTGGAATTGATTAATGCAATTATTGAATTTAGCATGTTTAGGGTTTTCGAAATAAAAAAAAATTTATTATGCTGTCGAATTCGGGAAGTTTACCAAGCATGTGTTGAAATTGATTATGTGCTTTATTCATGTTAAGGTAGTATCGTATGCTGGAATTGTTTAATTTCGCAAATTGTCAAATTGGGGATCGGATGAAAGTCCTTCGGCGGAAAATTTTGATTAAACCTTAGAAATTAGTGGCAATTATTGAAACATTAGGATAGTACGAACATAGAATTTTGTTTCTCTTTGTTCGCGGTCGCCGGAAATCGGCGGAAGAATTTGATTTGGTCGGCGATTGCGTCGGCTAGGGTTTCGCGGGCGTCGGACCGAGGAAGGAGAAGGGTTTAGATAATTACAAATTTAATTAAGTAATTAATGGTATTTACGCTATTTTATTAGTAATTAAAATCAATCCAATTAACGGATTATTAAGAAAATTGGTTCGGCGGTGTCGCGGTTCAGCGCGAGAGTTCCGAACCGGCAGCGAAAACCGGTTCAGCGGGATTCGGCGCGGACGAACGGCACGAAGGCCCGAACCGGCAGCGAAAACCGGTTCGCGGTTCAGCGCGGGTTTTCCGAACCGGCAGCGAAACCCGGTTCAGCGGAACGCGGGCGCGGACGAATGGCGAAGGAAAAACTTAATTCGGAAATAAATCCGAATTTTCGGAAAATGGATATATGTGAATTTAAATTTTAATTCGGAAATTTATTCCGAATTTCGGAAAATTAAGAAAGGGCAGAATTTGATTTTTTTGGAATTTTTAAATTAATTCAGAAATTAATCCGAATTTTTGGAAAAACAGGATATATGTGGAATTTATTAATCCGAATTTTCGGAAAAAGGATATATGTGGAATTTAAATTTTATTTGGAAATTTATTTCGAATTTCGGAAAATGGATAAAGGGCAGAAATTGAAGTTGAAATTTAAAATTTCCTGAAACGAGAAAAATGTGATTTAGGGAAATCACATAGACAAGTTGAAAGTTACTGTTGGAAATTATCTATAAATTCAGTACAGCTGGATCAGTTGGAAGGAAGTGTGACACTTGGGTAAGTGTTACCAGAATAGTCAGAATTTCTATACAGTTTATGTTACTTGGATGGCATTGACATGGATTGAGTCAGTTTACTCAGTGTTGGCATATTTTATGGATTGGCATACTGGACCGGACTACTATAGACCCTATATGATGTTTTAGGGTAGTTGTGGTAGGTAACTATGCGGTTCAGACTTAGCTTCCACAGTATACATGTGACTGGTATGCGCCTTGTTGTACCTGGATACATGTTGCCGGATCTTAGAGTTAGAGATTGGCAATGACTGTAGGGGCGTGAGCTTCTATGGAAGTTGTTGGTAGAGGACTCTTTGGGACGGTGGCTGAGTCGACCTCTTCTGGTCCACGAGTGTAGGCCTGCGCGCCTGAGAGTGGCAGCGGCAGGGGTGACTCGCCGTGGCTAGCCAGGGTGTCTCACGTTGGCTAGAGATCTATGTGACGGGTTTGTCTATAGTCTCCAGAAGATTGATTGACGAGAGACGCTGCGGTGTCGGGTGCTAGGCGCCATGCGTGCGCAGAGATGGGCGTGTCCCGCTGGCATGCTACCTGGAAGCATCAGAGGAGAGCTACTCTGTTGTGACTGGGGTGACTGTGGTTGGTCGGAGTCTGGGACTGAGAGTGCCTTTCCACCCTACATTGTTATGCTGTATTCTTATACTTTTGCTATTATCCTTCTCTTGCATGTGAGTTTTTACTAGCTGTCTTTCCTACTGGGCGTAGCTCATTCCTTTTTATCTATATTTTTCCAGTGGCTCGGCAGACTTGACGCTACCAGATTAGGTGGGATCGTAGTCAGCAGGTTTGGGAAGGATATCTGATTTGTGATTGTCTAAAATATTCTGGTTAGTTGATTGTTACTATTGGATGTACTTAATGAGATTGTTATTCTCATATGTTATGTAATCCGTGAGGGTAATTCTGGCTTATGTTCTGGTTGGATAATATTGTACTTGTTAGACTTGGTTTATTTCTTGTAATGTAATCTCCATTTACTGCCCTACCTTATTGTATTGGAGTATGGTGTGTGGAGTGCCATATCTTATTTGTGGATGTTATGTATTTTATTTTTGATGGTGAGGTCATTACATGACTATGGAACTTAACCGTGGGGGTTCAGACTTCTATTAGACCGGTTCTCCTATCGGTATGGGTTAGGAGTATTGGGTCTAGCAGGAGTAACATTGCGCGAGTCCATCTGTTAATTCAGGAGTCATGAACCTGATTTGACGGTGTACCCGGGAGATGGGATCCACATTGTTAAGGAAAGTAGGTGTGTAATGATGTGTTATATCCTATGTTTTTCGTAGGCTACTCAGGTTGGTATGGGACGATCTGAGCTGTCTATATGTAAAAAAAAAAAAAAATGTATGCCAAAAATCAGCCTAGGAAAAAATGGGGTGTAACAGGAGTGGTATCAGAGCCCTAGGTTAGGATAGTGGGGCTAGACATGTATAGAAGTTCAGCCCTAGGTTAGGATAGTGGGGCTAGACATGTATAGAAGTTCAACCCAAGGTGGGGAGAACTGTTGGTCATTTTATTATACTATGGTAGTCTGTATGCCAAATGCCAAATGACGACTCTAATGCCAGATTAGTTGCTTTTGATAGTATGGCTGGTACCAGGAGACTTCCCTTTCGTGGAACAGCTAGAGGCAGACCTGTATCTGCTACTCCTACCCCGGAGACGAGCCCAGCATTGCCAGTTGAGCCAGCCGTGGATCGTTGGATCGATGCCTTCATGCGGTTGCGTCCGCGGAGCTTCAGTGGGTCGGCTGACCCAGCGGTGGCAGATGACTGGATGGCTCATATGCTTGAGCTATTTGATGCCTTGGGATGTCCATTCGGCAGGAGGGTAGTACTTGCTGCTCTAGTATTGGAGGGAGAGGCTGCTACCTGGTGGAGAGGCCAGCGGCGCGCCATGTATGGGGAGGCCCAGAACAGCGAGATAGCATGGGAAGACTTTGTTGAGGCATTCAGGGAGTGCTACATTCCGGCTTCTGCTATGTCTCAGTTCAGGAGGGACCTTATACACCTCAGGCAGGGCCAAATGTCAGTGAATGACTACTTAGCGAGATTCACATATCTGGCGAGGTACGCCGCAGAGCTGGTGCCTTCTGAGGAGCGCAGATGTGAGATGTTCCTGGAGGGACTTCGTCCTATGCTGCAGCGCCAGCTAGTTGTGAGTCGGTTTGCCAGGTTTCGTGACTTGGTGGAGGCTGCGAGATCCGTCGAGCTTATTGACACCCGGATGGAGGCCCAGAGAGAGACTCATAACAAGAGGAAGGGACTCAGAAATGCCCAACTGAACGAAAATGAAAAGAGATACAGAGATCACCGTGGTACCCAGGAGGGCGTGGTCCAGCCACGGCCTATTTCCGAGAGGCCAGTGCAACAGACAGGTACTCGGACTGGGGGTATTATTTGCTACCACTGTCAACAGCCAGGACACATAAGGACCGACTGCCCGGAAAGGAAGAAACAGAGGATCACAGGACCGGTTGGTTCATCTGGGGGACAGCCCAGAGTATTTGCTTTAACTCAGCAGCAGGCTTCAGAGTCACCAGAGGTGATCACAGGTATGCTTTATTTTGGCAACGTGCAGTGCATGACTTTGTTTGATACTGGTGCATCTCATTCTTTTGTTACTGAGAGGATCTGGAATCAGATATCAGGATCCAAGGGTTACTTGAAGGAACCCTTATTGGTTAGGCTTCCTGATGGGAAAGAGATTCCCACTGTTCAGAAGATTGAAGGATCTATTCTGATTAGTGGACACGAGTTCGTGACAGAGTTGATGTGTGTGCCACTAGCAGAGTTCGACATCATTTTGGGAATGGATTGGTTGTGCTACCATGCAGTGGTGCTGGATTGTTGGGAGAAGAAGGTCAGGATCAGAGTGCCTGGTTCGGAGGATGTGATATACTTTGGTCTAAATAGACAGATTTCCCTGATCTCAGTTCTTCAGGCAGAGAGACTAGTGAGGAAGGGTTGTACTGGTTGGTTGGCTTATGTGACAGATAGTCAAGCCACTACTACCCTTATGTCAAATATCTTAATGGTGAGAGACTTCCCTGTGGTTTCTCCAGAGGAATTGCCTGGACTTCCACCAGCTAGGGAAGTGGAGTTTTCGATTAATAAGGATGGCAGGGTTGTGGCGTATGCTTCGAGACAATTGAAGGATTATGAGAAGGATTATCCCACTCATGACTTGGAGTTAGCTGCTATCATATTTGCCTTAAAAATATGGAGGCATTATATATATGGAGTGTCCGTAGACTGCTTCTCTGATCACAAGAGTCTCAAGTATCTATTCACTCAGAAGGAACTGAATTTGAGACAAAGGAGATGGTTGAAATTGATAATAATGAGAAATAGAAATAGATGAATATAGAGGAAGATAGATGAATATGAAGAGAGAGATTATGAAGAAGAAATATGAGGAATATGAGAGAAAATTAAGAGATTATGATTATGAAGGTATGATGAAGAGATTGAAGAATGAGAATTAAAAGAGAAAGAATAAATTTATTTTATGAAAATGATTGAAAAGATTAAAATATGATTGCTGAGGAACAGGTCATTCCCTATGGTCAAGGTTCTGTGAAATAGACATGACGAAAGGGAGGCAACCTGGGAGCTAGAGCAGGATGTTGTGGAGAAGTGGCCGGAACTTCTTGCTGAATTTCGAGGACGAAATTCCTGATAAGGTGGGGAGATTGTTATACCCAGTAAAAATTTTTATGTTAATCTTTAATAAATTAATTTTTGGCTTGGATGATTTCAGATCGACAGTAGGATGAGCCAGGAGCTCAATTGGAGGCTATTAGAATTTCTGAAATTTTCTGGGGATTTTTCGGAGCACCGAGGAATTTTTAAGTAATTTTCTCTGTTTAATTGGATTTTTGGAAATTCGAAAATCTATTAATTAGATTTTTTTTAAAAACCGGAAAAATTGGTTTTTACCGCGCGTGAACCGGACCGGAGCGGTTCAGCGAAGGCGGGGGCGGTTCGCCGAGGTGCGTTTGCGCGTGCGTTCGGATAAGCCGCGGATAAGCGGATCGGACGGACGAGATCAGCGGTGGAGATTAACCGGCTGATCGGGTGTTAAGCGGCGTTTTAGAAGGTCAACCGGCGCTTAATGGGTTCTTAACGGGTTATTACCGGTTTAAGCGGGGTATTTAACCCGAACCGTTTCGGCCCTTAGGGTTTCGAACGGCGGCCGGAGACGAGGTGTTCGCGGCGGACGGCGATATTTTCCGGCAGCCTTTCAAGGGGCTTTTTGTACCTGGAGGTTCGCGTGATCGAGGAGAATCGATTGGTACCGGTTTCGTTCGGCGAGGAGCAGCGGTTGGTCGCGTGCGAGCTTCACCGTCGCCACCGTCGCCGGAGAAGAAAGGTAGGAAATTCAGTTTAAATTTCGTTAATTAGCGAATTAAAAATATGAATTACTTTGCAATTTACTACCTGAGCATGCGAATTGTGGTTTTTTTTGGAATTGATTAATGCAATTATTGAATTTAGCATGTTTAGGGTTTTCGAAATAAAAAAAAATTTATTATGCTGTCGAATTCGGGAAGTTTACCAAGCATGTGTTGAAATTGATTATGTGCTTTATTCATGTTAAGGTAGTATCGTATGCTGGAATTGTTTAATTTCGCAAATTGTCAAATTGGGGATCGGATGAAAGTCCTTCGGCGGAAAATTTTGATTAAACCTTAGAAATTAGTGGCAATTATTGAAACATTAGGATAGTACGAACATAGAATTTTGTTTCTCTTTGTTCGCGGTCGCCGGAAATCGGCGGAAGAATTTGATTTGGTCGGCGATTGCGTCGGCTAGGGTTTCGCGGGCGTCGGACCGAGGAAGGAGAAGGGTTTAGATAATTACAAATTTAATTAAGTAATTAATGGTATTTACGCTATTTTATTAGTAATTAAAATCAATCCAATTAACGGATTATTAAGAAAATTGGTTCGGCGGTGTCGCGGTTCAGCGCGAGAGTTCCGAACCGGCAGCGAAAACCGGTTCAGCGGGATTCGGCGCGGACGAACGGCACGAAGGCCCGAACCGGCAGCGAAAACCGGTTCGCGGTTCAGCGCGGGTTTTCCGAACCGGCAGCGAAACCCGGTTCAGCGGAACGCGGGCGCGGACGAATGGCGAAGGAAAAACTTAATTCGGAAATAAATCCGAATTTTCGGAAAATGGATATATGTGAATTTAAATTTTAATTCGGAAATTTATTCCGAATTTCGGAAAATTAAGAAAGGGCAGAATTTGATTTTTTTGGAATTTTTAAATTAATTCAGAAATTAATCCGAATTTTTGGAAAAACAGGATATATGTGGAATTTATTAATCCGAATTTTCGGAAAAAGGATATATGTGGAATTTAAATTTTATTTGGAAATTTATTTCGAATTTCGGAAAATGGATAAAGGGCAGAAATTGAAGTTGAAATTTAAAATTTCCTGAAACGAGAAAAATGTGATTTAGGGAAATCACATAGACAAGTTGAAAGTTACTGTTGGAAATTATCTATAAATTCAGTACAGCTGGATCAGTTGGAAGGAAGTGTGACACTTGGGTAAGTGTTACCAGAATAGTCAGAATTTCTATACAGTTTATGTTACTTGGATGGCATTGACATGGATTGAGTCAGTTTACTCAGTGTTGGCATATTTTATGGATTGGCATACTGGACCGGACTACTATAGACCCTATATGATGTTTTAGGGTAGTTGTGGTAGGTAACTATGCGGTTCAGACTTAGCTTCCACAGTATACATGTGACTGGTATGCGCCTTGTTGTACCTGGATACATGTTGCCGGATCTTAGAGTTAGAGATTGGCAATGACTGTAGGGGCGTGAGCTTCTATGGAAGTTGTTGGTAGAGGACTCTTTGGGACGGTGGCTGAGTCGACCTCTTCTGGTCCACGAGTGTAGGCCTGCGCGCCTGAGAGTGGCAGCGACAGGGGTGACTCGCCGTGGCTAGCCAGGGTGTCTCACGTTGGCTAGAGATCTATGTGACGGGTTTGTCTATAGTCTCCAGAAGATTGATTGACGAGAGACGCTGCGGTGTCGGGTGCTAGGCGCCATGCGTGCGCAGAGATGGGCGTGTCCCGCTGGCATGCTACCTGGAAGCATCAGAGGAGAGCTACTCTGTTGTGACTGGGGTGACTGTGGTTGGTCGGAGTCTGGGACTGAGAGTGCCTTTCCACCCTACATTGTTATGCTGTATTCTTATACTTTTGCTATTATCCTTCTCTTGCATGTGAGTTTTTACTAGCTGTCTTTCCTACTGGGCGTAGCTCATTCCTTTTTATCTATATTTTTCCAGTGGCTCGGCAGACTTGACGCTACCAGATTAGGTGGGATCGTAGTCAGCAGGTTTGGGAAGGATATCTGATTTGTGATTGTCTAAAATATTCTGGTTAGTTGATTGTTACTATTGGATGTACTTAATGAGATTGTTATTCTCATATGTTATGTAATCCGTGAGGGTAATTCTGGCTTATGTTCTGGTTGGATAATATTGTACTTGTTAGACTTGGTTTATTTCTTGTAATGTAATCTCCATTTACTGCCCTACCTTATTGTATTGGAGTATGGTGTGTGGAGTGCCATATCTTATTTGTGGATGTTATGTATTTTATTTTTGATGGTGAGGTCATTACATGACTATGGAACTTAACCGTGGGGGTTCAGACTTCTATTAGACCGGTTCTCCTATCGGTATGGGTTAGGAGTATTGGGTCTAGCAGGAGTAACATTGCGCGAGTCCATCTGTTAATTCAGGAGTCATGAACCTGATTTGACGGTGTACCCGGGAGATGGGATCCACATTGTTAAGGAAAGTAGGTGTGTAATGATGTGTTATATCCTATGTTTTTCGTAGGCTACTCAGGTTGGTATGGGACGATCTGAGCTGTCTATATGTAAAAAAAAAAAAAAATGTATGCCAAAAATCAGCCTAGGAAAAAATGGGGTGTAACACTCCCCTTCCTATAAAGTCACAAAACAATTATTTTTAGAACTTCTAGACTTCAAAAAGAGAGAAAGGAGAGAGAGGCTGTCTATGTGTGGAAGGCAGAATACATACTGAATTTAGGCTATCTCTATTTTGATGAGTTTTCATTCGACAAGTAAAATTCAGCAAAGCAACAAGAGAGAAAGAGAAGAGTTGAAAAGAAGAAGGAAAGAAAACAATATTTTCATTTGAAAAAAAGATTGAAAAATGGAAAAGGAAGACTACATGAAAGAAAGTGATTTTTAATTTTGTTTTGTTTATATAACATAGAAAGATAATGATTTGGCACACACTGTTTTTCTAAAACATGTACTGGTTAATTTGAATGTCAAGAAAGGGATGCATGTTGAAGTTGAAATTGCTGGAGATCATTACAATTTTTCAGTGTAATGATTGTACGAGACAATCATTTAGATTTTATTAGTACGACCACAACGGCTAGAGTTAGAAAGATTTTTGCCCTAAATTTGAATAGGGAAAATGATAAAAATTGTATTGGTCTAATCAAATGAATGTATAGTATAATAGTTTACCAAAAAATCCAATGCATTTGAAAATTTTAAGAGCTCAAGTCAATTTGATAATTTAAGGTTATCATATTAGTGCGACAAGATGATCATACCAATATGACACATCAGTAGATGTTAATGATCGTACTAATGCAAAATGAAAATCAAAGAATACAATAAGCTATGTATTTCTTAATAGAAAGATCACCTTGTCTAATTACTCATCCAACTATATTTACATATATGAGTATGGATTGTATTAGAACAATGTATATCTTGAACCGATACACCAATACAGAGCGATGTTTATCATGCTTTATACTTCTATGGTGCTATTATTGGCTTATTACAACCAACATTATCGTGTTGTGCATATATGTTATGGATGGTACAATTGCAAAGGTGAATTGGACCAATATAATTAGTTGTCAGAGATTTCTTATCATCATACAAAAATGAGTATTGAACTAGACCTATATAATCAATTGCTTGATTACTTAATAGAAATCAATTGTACGATACATTGTCCAACCAATATATTAGGCATGGGTTGTGCAGTACGATATGAGATATTGTACCTTAGAATAGCATTTGAAAAATCCTTTTTCCCAATGAAAACATCTTCATCAATAAAGGCATAAGACAAGACAAGTTATGTAAGTATTTTTACTTTAAAGTGGGCTAAATGTGTTCTCCCTAAATGTATCATCAAGAGTACATCAACAACATATGAGAAGGCATACACAATGATACTAAAGACAAAGAGAGAAATAAGACAACAATAACAAAGCCGTCTAGACATACTAAATAACCCAAAAAAACATATATTAGAGGTGCACATCTTCATTTAAGCAAGAAGCTTGGAGAAAACTTATAATTTCTAGTCTTTAGTAAAAAAAAGTTGTTCTAGTTAATTGAGCCAAAAGCCATGGATATATCAATATTTATAAGAAGACCATTTTAGGATGTTTGGCACTAACTTTCTAAACAAGTTTTATAACCAACTTTATGTTACCATGATGGTATTACCTTTGATAAAAGCTACTTGCACTTATTGGATAATGTTGGTAATGATGAGGAGGAATCTATTAGCCAAAATTTTGGTAACTATCTTATAAGAAAAATGCTAAATAGAGAATGTTCTATCCTCTAAGATTGATTGAGCAATAATTGTCTTTGTAATAACCATGATATCTATAGAACAAATGTTGGTGCAAACCTTGTTGTAACAGAGGCCTAAGTTGTCATAATGAAATTCCTCCAAATGACATCCAAACAATACAAGAAGATCTCACAATGAACCCAATTGATAAGATTGCTGCAAATTCAAAATAGGATTCATATTAAAGGACAATGTTTCAAAAGCCTATTGATCAGAGATCACCAACTCAATTTAGCACAAAGGGTAAATTGGAGCCCAAAGTAGTCTATGAGGATGTCAACAACAAAAGGTTGTATTCAATCATCAAGAAAACAATAAAAATAGTCATTCCAAGAGAATTAGATTCGTTCTCACATTTTATTTACCATAAAATAAGTTCAAGTTGTTTTCTTCAACATGCAACCAACAAAACTTTCATGTTGAGCAATCCACAATAGATAACTTCTTAAAGCTAAGGATATCAAGTTGACATTGTTTTTCATCACAAAACAACCAACCATGTATGGAGAAGATGCTCTTGTGGAAAAGAAAAAATCAATCTTTTCTTCAAGGGATCCAGACCCCTTTCAGTACTTGCAAAACAATTTTATCCACTTGAGCTTGGATAAGTAATGTTGAGGGCCATCTCACAAGGTAAAATCCTCTGGTACTCCATAATAAGTTTAAATTTCGATGGTTAGTTCTAAAATTCTCGAACTTTAAGCAGATTCCCCTTGGATTTAGACACATAAGAGATGATGCAAGTTAAGTAATCAGAGAAGGGGTTTAAGGAGAACCAGACAAAGGAATTTGGGAAGACCATCATCAATCCTCAATGGACAGAGCCCAAGAAACCTTAGAATGGATTAGATTCCTTGAACAATTGTTGAACAAAATAAAGGTGGGGCCCAAGCAAGGAACATCATCCACCATAATATTTATAAGAAAAATTACTATATTTCCTATTTGCTTCCTTCCCATTAGCTCCAATTAAAGGGGTAAAGCCTCTAAACACATACTAAGAGGCAATCTTAAAGTCTAGGACATTGTAAGCATAAGGAATAAAAAAACCTCAAGTAAGGGCCCAAGTTCCAACCAACTAAGTAATAATTAAAATTATGATAAAAAACTTTAATATGAAATGGCCTTAAATTATAAAAAATGCTATAGAATTTAATGTCATCAAGTTTGATCCCAAGTAAAGCCATAATCATATACTTAAAGGACCTAAGTTGATCTCCATATTCACAGATCTAGGAGCTATCATGCCAACATCTAATATTAAAACAATGAATATTTGAGGGTTTATTCATTGGGCTACAGAGGAGATTCAATAATTCCTGAGCAAACAAAGAGAAGAGGGCCCACATCCTTTTGTGGGATGATGGGCATAACTGTGCTAGATTGAGTCACAATCAAGTTCAAATGACAAATCTTATAACTAATCGCTATCACCATTTGAAAAACTCAGGGGTTAGATGATCCCTCAACATACTCAATGGTATCTAAAACAAGATGTTGCATGGTGGCCAATGGCATGGAGTCATGTCAAGTACAATCACCACCAACTTAATGAAGTTAGGAGAATCCATTCCCCACATATCAACGGTGTCCTGCTCTAGCTTTCCATGCAATGGCCTCAACAAGATGCATGTATGCCAAGAAATAGTATTTTAATACAATACCTAACAAGGGAACTAAACAATTCGCATCATATTCCAATGCCAACTCTAAGAAGATGTCAACACCACCATTCTAGCAGAGTTAAAGTTAAGGTTCCACACAAGGTTTGCTTAGACAATGAATTAAGACTTTTAGACAACTGAAGATGGTTTTGGAATAACGTTTCATGTAATAATTTGCTAAGGTAGAGGATGGGATGGGTAAGGCAAACATGAGTATTGTATGTATAAGAGGGGAGGTAGTTGAAGTGATTGCAACATGAAGGGCAACAGAAGTGGATGCTAGTGCCATGCCTGTGGGAGGAGAGAGTGGGCACAACTTGTGCCAAATTCATTGATTTAGAAAGGTGAGTTCTAGCCTTCATCTTGAGATGAAGTTGTTAGTAGGAAGCTAGACAGGGGGAAAGAGCATTGAATAGAGGACAAAGGAATACCAAGAACATGAGATAAGGTATCGAGAGGTAAAGAAATGATGCATGGTATAGTACTTAACAAATTAAAGGATGGATGGCTAGGGAACAGATCAACTAGATCAAAAAAAGATAGCTAGTGGTGAATAAAAAAGGGAGCTTGCCCATCAAGGAGGCATTATGAAGATGATAGAGACATCAAAAGATAAAGATGATGAGAACAAAGAATGGAAGCATAGAGTGAAAGAACAAAAAGGAGTGTAAAAATGGTGCAACACAAAAGGATGGAATGGTGTGCAAATATAATATCAACAAATGGATGTGGATTGCAAAGCAAGACCATATAAGAATAACAATGATTTAAGTAAGATAAGGTATGAACACTGACAATCTTAAGCAAGGGGGAGGTATGTACTCCAAGCCACTGCAACAGAGAAAACTCATTTTTAGTTTTATTGATATTTGGGAAACAACAATTATCTTAAAAATAATTTTTAAATAGGAGAAAGATCTACCTCCATAATGTTTTTGTTATTTTGAAAAGTAGTACAAATTTTTTGTACAAAATATAGGAAATATGCAACTAAAGAAATGGCCCTTCATAAAATGTTTATCATTGAACAAATAAAGTTATAGCTTTAGAGTAATTTGTTGTCAATTTCCAACAACTATGAAGCATGAACAAAATAAAAAAGTAGACAATCAAAAGGATTTAGAAGCTCCAACTAATTTCCAAATATTCAAGGTAGTAATCAAGAGATGACATTCCAAATCATTGAATAAAAAATTGATGAAAAAATATCAAGAGAGAGATAAAACGATGAAAATCAATGAAACAGCACAAAGCAACAAGACCAATTTCTGAGCTGCACCCAAAGACATGCTACAAGCTGTCGAATCACACATTGCACTGCATTGGCCAAGTGCTGCATGTGAAGGTGCATGAGCACAAGCAAAAGGAACGACACACCAGGCAAGTGTGCTTGCTTGGGGCGGGCACACGTATAATGTGTTATACCCGGTAAAATATTATAGGTTTAATCTTCAATAATTCGAATTGGCTGGGATGATTTCAGATCGACAGTAGGTTGAGCCAGGAGCACCGAGGAATTTTTAAGTAATTTTCCCTGTTTAATTGGATTTTTGGAAATTCGAAAATCTATTTAAATCGGTCCATTAAACCGGAAATTGGTTTTTACCGCGCATGAACCGGACCGGAGCGGTTCAGCGAAGGCGGGGGCGGTTCGCCGAGTGCGTTTGCGCGTGCGTTTGGATAAGCCGCGGATAAGCGGATCGGACGGACGAGATCAGCGGCGGAGATTAACCGGTTGATCGGGGTTAAGCGGCGTTATTAGAAGGTCAACCGGCACTTAATGGGTTCTTAACGGGTTAATACCGGTTTAAAGCGGGGTATTTAACCCGAACTGTTCGACTGTTAGGGTTAGGGTTTCGAACGACCGGAGACGAAGCTTTCGCGGCGAACGGCGATATTTTCCGGCAGCCTTTAAAGGGGCTTTTTGTACCTGGAGGTTCGCGGGACCGAGGAGAATCGATTGGTACCGGTTTCGTTCGGCGAGGAGCAGCGGTTGGTCCCGTGCGAGCTTCACCGTCGCCGGAGAAGAAAGGTAGGAAATTTCAGTTTAAATTAGTTAAATTGGCAAATTAAAAATATGGATTATTTTGCAATTAGCTACCGGAGCATTTGAATTGTGGTTTTTTTGAAATTTATTAATGCAAATTATTGATTTTAGCATTTTAGGGTTTTCGGAAAAATTACACCCGCCGAATTTGGAAATTTTACCGAGCAATTGTTGATTCGATTATGTGCTTAATCATGTTAAGATAATATCAAATGCTGAAATTTGTTCAATTTCATAGAATTGTTAAAATGAGGATTGGATGAAACTTTGGCGGAAATTTTGATTTGAATCTTAGAAATTAGTGACATTATTGACAAATTAGGATAGTACGAACATCGGATTTTACTTCTCTTTGATCTCGGTCGCCGGAAATCGACGGGAAAAACGAAATTTTCCGGAGGAATCGTCGACTAGGGTTTCGCGGGCGCCGGGCGGAGGAAGGAGATGGATTAGATTAATTTCGGTTTAGTTAATTAAGTAATTGTAATTATTCAATATTTATTAATAATTAAATGCTAAACGTCGGCTGGAAATTAGATTAAATATTCGGTCGGTGGGTCCTCGATTCAGCGGGATTCGGGCGAACGAACGGGCGGAGGAAAAAATTTAATTTCGGAAATTAATCCGAATTTTTGGAAAAAGGATATATGTGGAATTTAAATTTTATTCGGAAATTTATTCCGAATTTCAGAAAATGGATAAAGGGCGGAAATTGATTTTGGAATTTAAAAAGTTCCTGAAGTGAGAAAAATGTGATTTTAGGAAATCACATAGCCAAGTTGAAATTGACTGTTGGAAATTATCTATAAATTCAGTGTAGCTTGATTAGTTGGAAGGAAGTGTGACATTTGGGTAAGTGCTACCAGAATAGTCAGAATTTTGGTACAGTTTGTGTTGCTTGGATGGCAATGGCATGGTTTGAGTCAGTTTACTCAGTGTTGGCATATTTCACGGATTGGCATATTGGACCGGACTACTATAGACCCTATATGATGTTTTAGGGTAGTTGTGGTAGGTAACTGTGCGGTTCAGACTTAGCTTCCACAGTGTACATGTGACTGGTAGGCGCCATGCGTGTTTCGAGTGGGCGAATCCCACTGGCATGCTTTGCCTAGGAGCCATGCGTGTTTCGAGTGGGCGAATCCCACTGGCATGCTATATAGACGCTGAGGTGTCGGGTGCTAGGCATTATGATGCGTGTTTTGAGATGGGCAATCCCACTGGCATGCTTTGCCTAAGCACCGTGCATGTTTCGAGATGGGCGATCCCACTGGCATGCTACCTGGAAGCCCAGAGGAGAGCTACTCTGGTGTGACTGGGGTGACTGTGGTTGGTCGGAGTCTGGGACTGAGAGTGCCTTTCCACCCTACATTGTTATGCTGTATTCCTATACTTTTGCTATTATCCTTCTCTTCAATGTAAGTTTTTACTAGCTGTCTTTCCTACTGGGCGTAGCTCATTCCTTTTTATCTATATTTTTCCAGTGGCTCGGCAGACTTGACGCCACCCAGTTTTAGGTGGGATCGTGATCAGTAGGCTAGTGGAGGAGATCTGATCTGTGATTTTCTGAGACATTCTGGTTAGTTGATTGTTGCTGTTGGATGTATTCAGTGAGACTGTTATTTTTGTCTTGTATTATGTGAGGGTGATTCTGACTTATGTATCTAGTTGGATGATATTGTATTTGTTGGACTTGGATCTTATTCTTGTGATGTAGTTTCCATTCAATGTTTTATTTTATTGTCTTGGTGATATAGTGTGTGGAGTGCCATAATTTATCTGAGGATGTTATGTATTTTTTTTTGATGGTGAGGTCATTACATGACTATGGAACTTAACCGTGGGGGTTCAGACTTCTATTAGACCGGTTCTCCTACTGGTATGGGTTAGGAGTATTGGGTCTAGTAGGAGTAACATTGCGCGAGTTCATCAGTTAATTCAGGAGTCATGAATCCTGATTTGACGGTGTACCCGGGAGATGGGATCCACATTGTTAAGGAAAGTAGGTCTGTAATGATGTGTTATATCCTATGTTTTTCGTAGGCTACTCAGGTTGGTATGGGACGATCTGAGCTGTCTATATGTAAAAAAAAAAAAAAAAAAAATGTATGCCAAAAATCAGCCTAGAAAAAAATGGGGTGTAACATAATGACAACCAGAATGTATGTTTTGCATGCAAGAATAGTAACCACTCTCCTGGACAGCCCACTGAGACTGATGTACAGTTGTAGGGTCTGGGGCACACTTGAGTAGATAAACAAGAATAGGTGCAGAATTTAAAATTTTTGATCAAAATCACATTTTTTCATAATTAAATATTATACTAAATCCTCTATAAAAAGGAATGTTAAGGATGTATGAAATAAATTAGAACTTTTAAAAAATATAAAACTAGGAAAATTTAGGGAATTCTAGAAATCAGTTCATGAATTCAACACCTCTTGAATTGATTCTTGGAGAATTCAATCTTTTTATGAAAAGATCCTCCTCTCCCTTCGCCTTGTTCCTTTGCTTCTTGTCATTTTCACACATTCATTTCTACTACCACTGTTTTGAAAAAAAAGTTTGCTTATGAGGGCTAAAGATGAAAATACGTCGTAGAAAAATGAAGTACATTAAATTCAACAACAGTTCATTGTATATGTGAAACTGATCCTTGAACACATAGAACTACATATGCATAGCATAAAATGATTTAAGGCTACACAAGTTAGTGGCTTCACCATGATAAGACTTTTAGCCAAAGCTCACCTAATTAATTTTAATTTACATCTATTGTGTTTAGCATCATTGATGACCTTAATGGCCTATATCCTTATATTTTAACTATTGTAAGGTCAATTGTATAGGCTTTATGGGAATTCATGCAGTAAATTCTTCGAAAAATCTAAATCTAATAAATTAAATAAGGAACATGTGAGAGGGTGATGTTACAAGTCATAATAGTATTTGCGTTTTCACCAAGAAAAGGCTGCAAAATGCGAGTTAACTTGCTGACTCGATATGGTGCATGGCCAATAGATCACAATCTTCCATGAGAAACAACATGCGTGCCATATAATTGACAAGTAAAAATATAATGATGAAACAAACCCTTGGCTTTCAACACCATCTCTTAGTTTTTTAATTATGATACCAAGGGTCATCAAGCACTTATTTATATATTAGCCTTCTCTCAAGCACACACCTTCTACACCGATTTTAACTGCACATTCTAATCTAGCAAGATCCACCAAATTCTATCAAAAAGAAAATGTTACGCAAACCATCAAGAATTACTCCAAAAAGAAGCATAAGAGATGACAAACAAACAAAACAAAAGCACGATTATTTGTCACCAAAACAACACACCAGAACAGATACACGAACAACATCAAAACAATTAATTGAATCACCTTCTCCACCTCACTCCCTACTTTCAAAAATCTAGAATTAAATTTAATTAGTTGAGATACTTGAAAAAATTTTGACAGCAATCACGATAACAAAAAAATATGCATGCCATGCGAAACATTGTATGGGAGTGGCTTTTGTAAAGGTTTATGTTTGTCTCCCCAATGTGTCAATGTACTGTAAAACAAAAGAAATTGTGCCCTTAAGTTGCAATTCTACTATGATATAACTGAAATGAGGAAATGACATTTTGTCCTTACATTCACCAAATTCCATGAGTTGAAGAACTTGCCTGGTGGAGGAAACAATCTTCTATTTCAAACCAACAACATATATGCCTCTCTTCATAAATATGGTAGAACTTATAATTCAAATAAAAATAAATAAAGTTCTTAGTAATGCAACATAAAACCATATTGAAAAAATTGGAAATATACCTGAATTGATTTGTGAATTTGAAACTGCCCAGGATCCAACAAGTTATTGATCTCCTCATTGTATATCTCCACAAAAGGCACTCAAATAAGGAACTCTCTGTCCATTTTCTAAATGACAAACAAATAAAGCTAAATAGCTATGTAGAGAATACAAGATTAAAATAATTATTACATAAACTTTGACTCATTTTAGAGATGAAACGTTAGGCTAATAATTACAAGCATATCTATGTCTGGTAGATCAAAAACATTTTTAATAGTTAGGGACTTCTATGCAGTAAATGAGGACATAGATGTTAAACTATTTTATTAATTAAAAAAGGCAACTGTAATAAAAGCAAAAAATTAAAATAAAAAATAATCTACTAAAAGGAACATGCAAAAAAAAAAAAAAAATAATGACAAGAAATTATGAAAAAATATTAATAAAAAAAGGCTGGAAGGATTTATAGTTGTAGAGGTAGACCACCTCATGAATAATTTTGAATAACTCTGAACAGAAAGTAGTATGACTCCTTGTTGGTTAGCATATTCTCTCATGGTATGCATCTTACCACTGCTTTTTCGTCCATATGAAAAAACTGTACCTATTAGCAAAAGGTTTTATCGATAAGAAATAGTTGGTAAAATAATTATTACTCAGCTCTACAATGTATACACTTATCCAAATTCAACCAGTGGAAGAGAAGATAAACCATAAACTGAAATGTAGGTTTAAGTAAACTATACCTATTTGAGTGCATCAAAACAAGAGAAACTCATATAAAAATCAGAGAATCAAATTTGATAGCTTAAAACTACAACATATATGTAATAACTAAACATAACTGTTCATAACGTAGTATTCTTCATTCTTCCCTTGAGCCATCCAAACAACTTTCCTAAGGCTCTATTTTAAAAGCTTGACTATGTTCCTCATCAAAGGAATTGTTTTCATCAAACATTGTTTCTAAATACCTCTTTGATTTTATAATCTCCAAAGAAAACTTGCAACATAAAATAGTTTGATTCTCCATATAATAGTTGATTATGATTTTCTTTCACTATACACCCAACATTACTATTTCCAAGAGCCAATGTTCAATTATACTCCACTATAATTAACATAAATTATATATCACATCTTTCCAATGTTAACATACCAAATACTTACAATTAATATGGACCATAGCAAAAAGATTAATAAACTAGTAAACACGTGTATATATGCTTGTTGAGTTTATGTCAAATTTCCTGAATTCAAACTTTACAATATTATGACTGAATTGATACACTTAAAATGATTAAAGGTAGCAAACTAAATGAGATGAACTGAAAGCCTGAACAAAAGAGTTAGACAATGATCAAGGCAACCAAGTCTAGAAACTATGGATAGAACTCTTCAGAAGCTATGACTAAGATCTTAAGTAGTGAATCCAAGGTTTGTTATGCTTTGAATGCTTATCAAGGATTTTTGGAGTTCAGTGACTCTGACATTATATTTCTAGTTTTCTTTCTCTCGTTCAATGCGCATGGTTTTCCTTCAAGCTGTTATTCCATTTTTGCTGCTTTCTTTCTTTGATCCATATTTTTATAGAAAATATGAACTCCATTGTTTTTGGAACTTCTCACATGTGGTAAATTCATGCTCTAAAGTATGGACTTCCTTTTATGAAAATTTCTACTCACAGTTATTGTTCACTGATGTTTTCTTGAATTTCCTAAGTTCTCATGTGATTACTATATGATATCGATTCTAGAATGGCATGCTTAGTTCATTTTATGGATGGCCCATGTTGGCTTTCCTTGTTGAAATAATTCCATAGAAATCTGATTGTTTGCTATCTTCTTTAAAAATGCTTTCAGATTGACTGGTCACATTTTTGGACATGGATTGGCATGTTACAAAAGTTAAGTAGATTGTTCGATATCATTGAACCTTAATTTCCTAAATTAAATACATGCCAGCCTAAGAACTACTCTACCACACTTTTGAACCTATCAGTTCAATAGATCAGGCAATCAAACCATAGAATTGCAACTTCTAAAAAAGTCTACTAGTTCAACTAGTTTCTTCCATGCCTAGATTCTATTTAAATGAAGTGAAGGATTGTGTTATGTAATTCAAAAATTGTGTAAAACTAACCAAACAATGACATGAAGCCAAAACAAAATTGCATTAATGTTAATGCATCTCTTGGAAGGAATGCATTGTATTGTATGAATAAAGTGACAAGTGAGCAGGAGCTCTACACATCCGAATGTAGTCCCAAATGAGTAAGAGCTACTGCATTATCTTGCTTGACTGAAAAATAAACTCAGTCCAAGACACAAGAATTATTGTAGGATATTAAAATATATCTACTTTAGTTAGAAAGCAGATGGAATTTTTGAATATCATTATTCAATGAAAGACAAATGTTGTGTTTTCAAAAAGCTAAGTTGATATGAGACAAGGCAAAAGAATTTAATACTTTATGATTTAAGTTTTGAGAATTAGGTTTAAAACATGATAGAAATAGAATTTTCATAATTTTGAATAAAAATTTAAAAGGTGTAATAGATGTTATGAGGATTAGTGAAAGGATCATGCTTCAAAGATCATTATAGCAAAGCAAGCTATAAATGTTGGTAATGACCACTCCTAAAAAAACTAAATATGTTAAAGGAAAAGTTTAGAATGATTTGGAAAAGTTAATACTAAGCATCCATGAAAAATTTTTTAATTTTAAGAGACTTAAATAGCATATAGCTAAAAAGAAAAATATTTTAAAAATATCTTGGTGGTTATGGATTGGGAAAGTTAATAAAGATAATAAAATTCTTTCTAGTTCACTTTAGCATATGATTTTATTATTGCTTGTACTTTTTTAAGAAACAAAAGTAGCATTAATTACTTTAAAAGAAAAGTCTCTTAAACACTTTGATTTCTTCTTAAAGAGGAAAAATGAACTTTTAGACTGCAAAGATTTTAAGGTGATACCATGTAATGTTTGACCATCCAACATCAATTAATGATCTAAGATGTCCACTTTAAAAAGTAAAAGAGTTAAAACAAAAGAATTATCCAAGAGTAGAAAATATTAACTTAAATATAAACAAAGAAATTTATTCAAGAATGAAAGCCATCGATTTATGTTCTAAGAGATAAAGCAAAACACAAATCATATGCAAGATAACATTGTTAATTATATTGGTAATACAACTGAGTTAGTGCATCGAAGATCTAAAAAGTGTGCCCAAAATTACTAATCATCTTGTTGGTAAAAACAAGAAGTAGAAATTGAGGTTAAAAAAAATTTTCTTTTAAAACATGATTCAAGTGTATAAGGATGGAGAATTCAAAGACATATGTACTAGCAAGACAAAAAACCACAAAGTAATGATACAAAAAAACCAACTTTAAAAACTTGTATAAGAATTTGAAGATCAAAAAGAGAGAAATGTACATATGTCGACCTACCAAAACAAAAAATGGAAAACCAAATATTTATGTCAACTAAAATGGATCAAGATTGTCCATCAAAAAGTACCAATAGATGATGATGATATTGAATTCGACATGAACAAGCTACCTTCATTGGCTTTTCAACAAAAATTATGACAAGAAAATTGATCAAGGGAAGTACTGTGCACCTAGACCTCAACTTAATATATGAGCTATATACCTTCTTCCTATCTTGATAACCACAAGTTAATCCTCAAGGACATCCCTCAATAGCTTATCTCTATCGCACGAGTATCAACAACTTCCCAGTAATGATTAGCATTCATAATCGACACCTTCAACTAAAGCATCAATGGACTTTAACACTCCTCACTAACCAATCGACAAGCTTAGAAAGATCTCAAGGTCATAGATAAGCTTCATCAATTAAGTTCAACTATCTTGCAAAGCAAGCTCTACCCTGAGACAAGTCATCATGCATTTTCTTCACACTTTGGCTAATTTTGTAAGATGCATTTATAATTATAAAATAATTGAACTTTGTCAACACAACCCTATCATGTTAACCCTATATACAACCTCTATGATATCAATTATATCTTATACATACCAAAGCATGCTAATTTGGCACTTGAGACATCAAGGTTTGCTTTATTATAATACAAAAAATTGAAATCAACCTAAACCAATAAGGCTAGACACTACAATGTGCCTTTGCCTTCCAACTAAGACTGCCTTCTTAATCAAGAAGAATTTTATAAGCAATTTTTGTTTATTATATCTTAAAATCATCAATAGGTCATGTTTCTTTATAATCTTTTTTCTTGAAAATGTTGTCTAAATATACTTGCAATTGTTGTTGATTACCATAGGAACAAATAATGAGTCAATAATCTTCTTATGATATGTCTTCATTATGTAAAAGTTTTTAGCAAAAACAAACTAACCCAAAAATCATGAGCTCAACAGACAAAAAACATCTATGAAAAATAAAAGGCACTACAAGATTGGGTCATGACATAAGGTAAATCCCAATAACAAAATATATTATATCAATTGTAAGTTTTCTAAAATGAGACTAATATATTGATGTGATGTTTCCATACTTTGCATTAAATCCTTTTAAATTTTCTTTGTAATTATTTTGACCCATATTTTAAACTTCCATTAGAACTCAAGCCCCATTTTAATTAAATATTTTCCTTTATTAAAACATTTTCGCTTTCTGTTCTGTTAATAGTTATAGTTTAATCCTCAAAAAAAAAGCTTGATATTCTTCTGAACAATACCCAGTACTGAGATACAACACATCATTGGTTCTATTACTAGATTCCACCACTAAAGGATACTTCAAAATGTGATAAAATCATTTGGTAACAAAATGACATCTTCTTTTAATATAAGAGCCTTATTCTTATGATAATCTTTGTTTAACTTTTATAATCTCTTTTTGATACCCTTAAATAAAATATCCTTTTCTATTTTTTTCCTAATATAATGTAAATTAGTGACATATGTCATGCCATGCATGTTAAAAATATTGTGCCAACATAGAAAGCCATAAAAAACTCCTGACTTGCTCATACAATAGCAAATTAACAAAAATAAAATAAACAATTAATTCTCTCATAGAGCCTTCCAAAATATTTTACATTTCTTTCTCTATAGCCAACAATTCCAATGCATACATAACCAGTCTCATCTCTCATATTTTCTATAGCCAACTCTAAGATATAAAATTCCAAAAAAAACTTGATAAAATTCTCTTCAAGATATTTTAAAATGTGCTCTTCCTCCAAATTAGATTCTACATTGCTTTATCACCAAAGCCTAGCAACACTATTTAATACAATACCACAAAAAGAACTCTCTTGTGGTCCACACATGCCATACTTTTAAACAACATTTTAACCTTATCTAAGCAGTCGTCAACTTGGAAAGGATCTAAAGTGCCTACAAAGTGTGATGAACCTAAGCTTAAGAATTGCTCCATAAGAAAATTTGTTTGATTCATTCTCACATTCTTCATTTTTTTAGCTTGCATAACAGCCCTGGTAAACTGTATCCCTAATATACTCTCCCTTCAATTAATCTCCTTTCCTTTAGCTATTATGACCATTTTTTTTATTAGAATGGTTCTCTTCTTCCACACACATCTTTTGATTTCCAAACTTTATGTTGCACTTACTAAAATTTCAAGTCATATTCTAAAATAAATTAAATAAAAGTTCAATTCATATATATAACAAACAAATCCCAAAACTAAAAAATCAATTCGTCATGTATTTAATTCTCAAAAAACGTTCCCAATAATGTAAATATTAAATCATAAATATCTTCTAATAATAATTCTTTTAAAACATTGTTTCATCTCAATCAATTAATCATCCCAAAATTTCATAGATAATTTTTAATTCTTTCAAGAAACTTACATCAGGTTGAAATGCTATACCTCACCTCAACATATGGCATGTCCATATAAGGTATTACTCTCTACTATGTGCAATACTTATTCTTCTTGAATTGTACTTTGAATCAACCTATCATACATAACAATTCTTGTATTTGTATGCAATTCTCTATTTGGAACTTATAAAGTCGACATATCACATATAAAAATTCATGTATTGTACGTAGTTCTTTGTTTTGTCTTCATACCCTTGACATATAAACTATAATTCTCTATCTAGACCTTATAGACTCTATACGCCATATGTCTAGGGGTGATGTATCGCACATTACGCAACAACATATTATACTTAAAATTTCATGTACAATGCATGAAACTAGATTTCCACAATTTCCCAATGTTTATGTTTTTGTCAATTATTATATAATTACACGCATTGTTAAAAACTTTATAAGCATAAAACTTAATTCAAACATGCATAAATTATATACATGAACAACAAATTGGTTGTACAAGCCCCCAACAAGACCAACCCTCACATTAATAATAGTAGGGATCATCTTCTCTACTCCTCAATGACTACGATTCCCTTATGTTTAAGGTTATAACTCTTCTTGTGAAGGCTGGACTCCCTCTTTTTTTGTAACAACTACATATTAAATTGTCCTCTTGCTGCCCCATAGCCATATTTGTTTCCTAAATCCAAGGTTTACACATAAAACTTCTATGCCACATGCTTTCTCTTTCTTTGATCTCTAAATCTCAAACAAATTAACAATCATCTCTTCATGGTTGTTGATTAAATTTCTTATTTATTTAGGTAAAATAATTAATTTAGTAATTGGTTCCTAATTACTATTAGTGTTATCTATGAAAGTAAATATGTTGTTAACTAGATGACACACATATGTAGTTCAGATCAAAATTTGTGCAAATTGATTTGCAAATTATGATACTATTTTGGATAGCGCTTTTTACAATTTGCGAGTTTTACCTATTAGAGAGAAATTATGGCTTTGTTGTAAACACTCTCCTTAATTCAACAACACATGATAAATAAAGTTTAACATATACATTCTAAAAAAAATTAAAATTCACGTATGGCCTTGTTTTGTGGCAATCATTTATCTTAAGAATAAACAAAATTTAGATGTAAATTGTTATGTGACATGTTTACTAGTGATTAGTGTATGATCTCCAAGGATAGCAAATGATATGTAGTGTCATATTGGTTATTTATGTTCTTACTTTATTCACATATGACTTTTTGTCTATATTTAATGCATTTGACATTATAATTATTTATTTACAATATTAATCATTTATATGAAGCTCATGATGCATAGTAATAGCACATCATTTAAAATGACTTCACCATTGATCATATGGCTAAGATTGCATGTGGGACATAATAGTTAATGGTATCCTTATGTTGTATAAAGTTTGGTTAATCAAATCAAAAAGTCCAAGAAGTCGTGACTCTTCTATTTCAAGATAGTGGTGAACATCCTTCTAACCCAAACCGACATGATAATTATATTACCTATGAGCTATTGTGATTGGATAGCAGGATGCGTGACTCCATATATGAATATACATATATTATTCTTTGCATGAGTATAGTGGTTCATGATGCGAAATAGCTATACCATGTGTATGGTGTAAATGTTGTCTATTTGCAAGTTTGACAATTATGTATTGGATAATATCAATGTGCATAAATTTTGTGAACATTTATGTTATATTAAATTAAGTTGATTAACATGATTAATCAAAAAAATAATTTTAAATATCATTTAAGAGTTAATGCACATCTTTACTTTCATTGTTCATGAATAACGTACAAGATAGAATATTCCATACTTTTGGTTTTTAATCTTATTTAATTGCATATGGTAGAGCATTCATTCTCCAACACCTTAACATACATTTTGTGACGTGAAGTTTCATCTACTAATTGGTTAGAACCTCAAAGATTGTTTTATAATTTTTTCAGACCCAATTTACTTGATTAGTACATTGCCATTGGACTATTAATAATAAGCTATCTTTTGATATTGTTTATTCAACTATTTAATTATATTATTTTAATTACTTATCTAGTCATCTTCAAATTTTAGTTTATGAATAACATTATATTATTCACATTATAAGTGCTTATTACTAAATTTAGTTTAATGATATGTATATTTTTTAATTAAATAAGGCTTGTTTGCTCTAATTACGAAATTCATCTCTAACATATATCTATTTTATTTTAATAATACAAAGTCAAATTACTTGGCCTTGATTTCCAACTTGCTATCAAAGTCATAGATTTTTCTCATATTATCAAGATATGACACATAATGACAAAATGGTGATTTAGCCTTTTACTTCTTTTCAAATAGAGAAAAACATGAGAGCAAACAAGTAACATTCACACAAATAATGCAAAAAAATTCAAAATGCAATAATAGCCCAAAGGACTAATGTAGAGCCAAATGTAGAAATGACTAATATAGGCATGACATGAATTGTTGTGGAGGCATGAACGAGCATATCATGAATAAGTTTCTTTGTTTAAAATCAATTGAATAAATTACAAAAACTTGAACAATAAATTGAATCATTAATTTAATAATGTTTAAATGTGTACAACATATGTTTGGTCTAGACATCAATTTTCAACAGTACAAATCAGCACTACTTGAAGTAGCTTTGCACAACTAAAAGAAGTTCAAACTCAATACATCTATTTTGCAATAAGTGACACCTAACAATTAGAAGAATGCATCCTTCAACTTAAGGAACTTACATTGATTTCTTAGTTTAAGTCAAATCAATGTTTATATGTAATTCATTTTCATTTAATAATAAAAGTTATATGCACCTATAGCTAGTTCATTTCTTGAAATTGTTGCATGATCTCAATAAGAAAACACATAACATGTTATGAAAAGTTTGTTATTTATATGTTAATTTTATTCATATGAAACTAATTAAGCATGTTTACTATTGAACATAATACTTTTTCATAGACATTGCCAGCTCATGTGATACCTATAATACATATTCCTTTAAAGATCATGTTGCACTATATTATTATGTCATTATTAAAAACTCTACGATTGATTATATATAACTATAATTGAATGTTGAATGTGATAATTAATGATAACAATTTTATTATGTGATTGGATAACTAGGTCAACAAGCTCTTAGAGAGACAACTGTATTGTTCCAAGTTAGTGATAACGTCACTTTAGATTTAGGTTGGCTATAACATTACTCCTATTCTATGGCGACCACATAATATCCACAAAGTGATTACATTATATGTGAGTTATTATAAGTAAATTGTGATAAACATGATTACTTATATATATGTATATGTATTGTGTAGATATATCAGAATATTGATGCATACTAACTCTATTTTTTTCTGTGATAGGCATAGTTGAAATTCAAACAAGCGATTTGATAAGCTGATATTTTGTTATTCATAATGTTGATATTCACAACATATGTGGGTATTTATGTTTTTGGCATTAGTTCAATTGATATGTTTAAAACATTTAACAACAAGAAAAAACATTCAAACATTGATGCATGTCCTACTTTTTCATTTATGAACATCATGCATTAGACTTTATATATTAGTTTTATGTTTGATTTCACTTCTCATGAGCTACAATACCATATTCATGTAGCAATTGTTATTATGTATTAAATAAACCCTTGATATTCCCTTGTGTATATCTGCACCCCAATCTTTATTGCTTAAGCTTTATCAAGGGATTTCACTTATTAGTTTGCTTTGTAAACTTAGATGTTATTTCATATATTAACTTTTATATCTATCTCACTAATTGGTAGCAATGGTCACGCACCTCCAATGCTAGACCATCTATTGGGATGAATATTTAAGAGTTTATTTTTATTGATTGTTTCGTTATGATTTAGATTTAGATAATCAGTAAAATATTATAATTTCAAATACTATTATATTAATAACATGTATACTTTCCTTTTGAATAAATGAAATTAATTAAGTTTCTATTGTTAATTTACCAATTTATTTTATCTATATAAATAATAATTCTTATTGTAATACAAAATCAAATCATTTAAGCTTGATCTTAAGCAAAAATCGTATAGAATGAGATTAAATCTCCCTTCATTATGCTTAGGTTATCAAGATGTAGTGCCTTCCAAATCAAAGATATGGCACAAGCACCTAGGGCTCAGTATGCCCTAGCTGTTGGTTGTTCTCCTTTTCTACCAATGCTTCGAATGCCTTCCATTACCCTAAAAATGTGATACATTGATTCATATTACACAAAAAATTAGAAAAACTTTTTTTTGTGGAAAAATGAAAAAATATGACTATAATTGTCCTTTCACATCCATGAGTTGTACAGTTCATGACCTTTTACCTTGATCTACTTTCATGGTAAAAAATTCAAATCTTTGAAAAAAAATGGAAAAAAAGCATTAGGCTTTCAAGAAATGTTGATCAATTTTCAACAAAAAATTTGAGATAGTGTTTCAAAATGCTTATGTAGGATGTGGTGCCCGTATTTCCCGTACTCAACTTTAAACAAAATCATAGGATACAAAAAAAGGTCCCAGGTGCTGCGATCATGCATCTAGGTATCTGTGGTATCAATGTAAAGATTTCCTTAAGCATTCCTAATTAAATTATACTAAAATAATACACAAGAAAAACCAATATTTACATACTGTTAAATCCACGAACAAGGGAGGCAACAATATCTTTCACCTGGGCATCAAAAATTTCAACTGTCTTGCAATCTTCCCCGAAAAAGCCTGCCTGAGGTTAAATAAAGAGGTTTAGGTCTCAACAATTATTGGAGCAACAATATATCTAGAGGAGTGGTGGTGGTGGTAGGGACTTACCAAACTCAAAGATGATTGAATGATTAACCAGGAATATGGAATTCTTGGAGATCCTCCAAGGGCTCGTTTGAGACTCTTCAAGCGAAAGAGGCCATGCACACACTGTAGCCAATTTGTAGTGATGAGTGATAAACTTCTAAAGAATTGCATTGTTGCATGGTGGGTCTAGGCTTGCCCCGATTCATCATTATTCCGACACGTTCGATCTGGTACAACATAACACAATCCGGCACACCATATGTTATGCTAATTTGTGATTGATAATTTGTTTTTAAAAATAAATTTAATGCAACATGTTTTTATTACTTTGTCTTTTTATTTTTTAACATAAATTAATCTAACAACGTAGAGAACTTTATCACTTGAAAAATGAGATTTATATGTGCCTGACATCCTGCGTGCATTACTAATGAGGTTCATAAAGTGTAAAGTTTTTTTTTAAAAATTTTTATAGTTTCAGGTCATTAACACTTTGATAAGGTGATAGTTTATTAGGAGACTTTACTTCTTTGTTGATAGAATTTTCATAACATACAATCCACTAAAGGAATATGCAGCATAATGTGGTTAGTACCAAAGTGACAATTGGATGGTGCGTTATTTAATCGGGTTTGTGCAAGCTTGGATGTAGCCTTAGCCTCATGTTGTTGTACTTGCATGTGTGGCAAAACGCTGGGTGTACTACAACACCGATAGTGTACTATATGCACACATTTAGGAGGAAGTACGTGCACTCCTTATTACATCCAAAATGTGTGTATTGTGGCTCATAAAGTGCAACTTCGTTTAGGATGTTTCCATTATCGACTACTGGTGCATCGACAAGGTGATGTACTGTTAGAAAACTTGTCTTCCACATCGATAGAATTAACACATGTTTCTCGCAAGTGTTTATTTGTGGCATGGTGCTATCTATGATGAAGAAAAGGTTGGATGATGCAACATGCACAAGGGTTTGTGCATGTTATGCTTTGTCCTTAGTTATGTGCAGTTGTTCATAGTTCTCAAGTGTGGTTTGCGACATACTGTGAATGTGACATGTTGCGTAACATTTTTTTTGGGATTTTTAGCACTGCTAGGTGTTGGTTCTTGTATAAGGATACCTAATTAAGAGACTTATCATTGTGCATGTTCAAAGTGTTACTCTTTTTCCACTATGTGGGGCTTTGTGAAGTACAATTTTGCTTACTTTGTAGTGAATGTTTGGCAGTGCCATCTACTTTTAGTAATGCCTTTGTCATTAGAGTTCTTACCATTTTGTTTTATGATGTATGGCAGCATCCAAGTGTCCTGTGTGTTGGAATTCTTCACATACAACATTTTGTGCTTGAATTGCATGGCATTTTCTCACCATTGCCATATCTCAGGATAGGTGAAGCAAGAATGAGGTGTTGCTCTAATAGGGACTTGACATTGCACAATGTGAAATTGTCACACTTTTCTTACTGTTTGGAGCTTCATTTTGTGTGATATTTTCCAATCTTATAGTGAAACTTCTATTGTGCAAATTAGGCACAGCCATGTGTTTGTTGATTGTGCTATTACCTCTACATGGTATGATGCATGGTGGAAAGCCTCACCCTCATGCTATGTATTCCTATGCATGCAGCATGGTGGGGCCTTACAAGGGTGACCTATTAGTAGTGAAAGCACAACTTTTTAAAGTGATTAACATGGTGTTACTTCATGGATAGCAAAATTTAGAGCACGTAGTGTGCTTGCTATCTTGTCCTGGATCTTGGAAAAACATTTTATAATTACATGAGTTGTGCTCAACAACCTCATTTTGTGTTGTGCAATCCTTTTAACCATTTTAATGGTATTTGATTGGTGTAGTCCATAATGAATCATTTGTATTATGGTGCTATTTTCTAGATCTTGTTGGTTGTCCTTTCATGTGTATGTTAGCAAAGGCCTTCATCCTTAATTAGGCCCATTGTGTTTTTTTTAAAATCTTTGAATCTCATTGGGTTAATGGGATTAGAATGGCTTTAGACCACTTTTGCACAAGATTTATTTTTTTTTGGTTGTGCTTCTTATGACTTGGCTATCTTTTGTTGTTGTCAATTATTATTTGTAGGGCTTTACCAGTTAACCAAAGCTTTTTAAAAAGGAATTTCATAGGTTTCATTCTTTTCTATCAGATTTGTATGTTCCTATTCAATTATCTTGTTGATGCCACACTTCTTATGTCTTGGAACTTTTGCTGTTTTGCAATGCAATTGAACATGTGATAATCCCTACTCTAGTGTTGGCAAAGTCATTGAAACCATGCATTTTAATCTTCATTCACTACCAAGGAGGGTTGTCATTGAAGAATCCCATTCTTGAGTGGAAATGTTTCCAAACTTGATGAATGGCATCAAAACATGAAAGCATTCGTTATTCCTTTGTGAAGTGTCACTAGACATGAGGAACAAGTCAACTATAACATGAGGTGCTACCTAGTGCTTTATGTTTGTGTTTTAATCTGGTTGATCTTGTTAGAAGTCATCTGTTTATTTGAACGATTAATCCATGCATGTGTAAGTATAAACAATTTTAAACTATGAAATAGTGAATGACTCATTAAAATATAGTTTTATTGAAGGCACAAGCTACTTTGAAAACCATATAATTTTAGAGCTGACACACGTATCAAATTCTAACTTCTTGATGGGATGCATTTATTAAGTATATGGTCGATGTGGGCTTTCACCTGGCTCCTTAACTTTTCTTGATAAGTTATCATATCACACAACATCTGTGCATGTGATGCATCATTCAAATTTACACCAAATCAACTTTTGATGGTAATATAGAAGCTTACCATGGTAGTAATGGTTGATGAAGAATTGGGGTTTGATTCTAAAGAGGTAGCTTGAGACATAGCTACCACATCCAAGGAAGGCAGTAAACGAGCAAATTTCCCAATCTTGCATGGTGAGGTATTGACAATAGATAACAATATAGGCTCCATAAGTCTAGTAATTTAAAAAAGTATAATCTAAATCACCTAATGAGGATCCTTTGGATGGAATGTTTGGTTTCAATAACCATAATAATCATAGTTCCAATAGCCTATGTTTAAGTTGTAGTTAAAAAGCTTGTAGCAATTTCATCATTTGAATTGATCGGTCTACCTTTTTGTGTACACTATCCACCCTAATCTTTTTGTCAATGATGTAGTTTGGCTTTGTCTAGCTAGGTAGTGCTTTCAACATCTTTACTTTGTAGAAATTAAATTGCTTAAGCCAAGCCCATGCTTTGGATACATTATTGTGGTATAACATTGTTGGATTTTGATCCTTTTATGATGGCCTTTGATATTGAAGTAAAGATTAAGAGGGACAAACATGGGCACACGTATCTCATAGTTAGAGTTAAAATTCTTGAGTTTATGAAAAAAATAATTAGAGAAAAATTTACTAATGCTGTTTCAATTAATAAAAAATGAGAGTTTGGGGTTTGAAGATGATCATATACCATCGTAGTCTTAACAATAAATGATGCTAACTAGGGATTGGTGAATGTCACTATTTGGACTCCATTAGCATTATATGTGAAATCAAAGTCATTGGGTTCCTTAGTAAAGTACTAGCTAAGGTCTACAATGTACTATCTTTAATAAAGTTCGTATATAAAATCTTTAAAAACACAAAATTGAAGTGATTTGGGAGAGGCATTAACAGGTCTCAAATAAAATCAGATATAAATGCATGGTGAGAAACTTGGTCTTTAAAATTATTGCTTTCATACTTTTTGTGGGATAAGAACTATTGTAGGAACAATTGTTTCTTGTTGTCGAAAGTAATTGATTAACTACCACAATGACTATAATGTAATTTGATTCAATTACTCTTCCATGGACATTAAGAAGTATGGCTTTCAAAATTTCTAATTCTTTTACAATAACAAAAATGTCCATGGTAGTAGTTGGACATGAAACAAAAGTTATTCTGAGAATAGCAATAGATCTTCTTATGTCATCCCTTCTAAAAGTACCAAATCCAACATTTATGTCATCATGCCCAACTGCATCATGTTTAAATTTAATCCAACCTATTGGAGGAGTCTAATAAGAGAAAACAAACAACTGGTCAACACCACCAGAGCTCCCATCGGACATGATCAAAGAGTTGTAGAAAGTAGCAACTATACTGCGATTTTTCCTGTGATGTGCAATTAAATTGAGTATGTTTTTTGCTTGCACCTACAAATTCTTGTTATTCTAGAGGTACAATAGAGATAAAGTAGTACATTGGATTACATGAGAAGTCATAGCCACCTACACATTCATAGACATCTAATTATGGAACTAAATAATAGAAGTATCCTCTTAGTACTTAATCTCAACAAACATGAATTAGACATTTATCAAGCTAATAAACCAGTGTTCTATTAGGAAATACAACTCTCAAAAATAATGTTTTACATCATTATTAGTATGACATCACTACGGACAAAGCTTAGATTTTTCAATCCCTCTTGCATGTAGCCAGGTGTAAGTAGGAAGTAGATGTAATGCTAATTTACGAAGGAAAATGTTTACTTAAGGTTGCACCATCTCTTTCCAATCCCACACGACCTCCTCCCTTGATGTACATATACATGTCATTTTATATAGTCTCTAAGTCCAACACCATATCCTCACCGAATGTGAAGCATAGAATATTTATTTGATTTTATTTCACTTAAAGAGAATGTAAAATCTAAAATACCAAATCAGACATGAATAACTTCTAAATCTTTTTATGATTTGACACCCCATGCTCCTTGACTAGCTCTACTACAAATATCAAATGCTCCACATCCATGTTAAAATAGGTTGTTTTTGTTGCAATAGGATGGATGCCAAGCAAATTAACCAAAAAAGGGAAACAAAATTTCTTGCAACAAATCGTCAAACCATATTATTTTTGGCAAAGGGCCTTTATTTTGAGTGACATACATGCATGAGATGCACTATAAGGCATATGAAAACTATTATTATCATAATGTATTTTTGATCTAAAGAACTAAACTCATAAATTACCTTCTTGAATAGCACCACTCCTACCATGTTTTGCAATCATCATTGACTGCTAAGTCGAAAAGCTACAAACTCCAAGTCAAACACATTCCTTGAGAGCTGTATTTCTCAATAGCATGGTTTATTGTACTACTGTCATTTGAACTACACAAATAATGACAAAACAATATGTTCTATTCTATAATAGTGTAGCTTGGAATTAAGGTGTAGACTAAGCAAGAAGTAAGAATAATAGCTAACATCAAGTTCATTATGACATTGTGGCCCACCATTAATAATGATTTAATCATCCTCCTTGACACACAATTTTCTACTTGATTAATAATAAATTTCAATTCTTTTCTCTAAAGTTTTGTTCTATAATTGGTTTCTTAGATATTTTAAGTAAACATATGATAATTTCAAGAGATCAATTTTCTAAACTTGTACTTCATCCCTTTACTAAATAACACTCTAAATTTGTTTAGATTGATCATCTCATCATAGTGATGCCCTTGCTACTCTATAATATTATAAATATTCTTCATTATACCCCAAGTTGATGGTTCATAAATAATTATGCCATCAACATAAAAAAGGTGTCTAATCATCAAAGAAGAGGGGAAATTCCTAAGCTCAATCAAGTCAACATGATCAAACTGATACTAATAAGCCATAAGAGATACTTAGAAACTATAATAAAGTGGTATGGATTGAGAGGACATCCCTATCTTAGTTACTTCAATCAATGATAGATAGAAAATGTTAAACATAATCCTAAATTTTGGTGTGGTGATATAAGGCTTAATCCAACAAAAGCAAAGTGTAAGGAACTACCAAGATTTAAGCATATCCAACACAAATTTCTAATTTTCCTTATCATAAGTGTGATCCATATCTAATTTCCAATTTTCTTATCAATTCTTAAACATATCCTTATCTAAAACCCCCAGTTACTTGTATCAATGATAGATAAAAAATGTTAAACATAATCCCAAATCTTTGTGCAATGATTTAAGCCTTAAACCAACCACAACAAAGTATAAAGAACTACCAATGCTTAAGCACATCCAATACAAATTCCTAATTTTTCTTATCATAAGTCTTATCCATATCTAATTTTATTACCATCAAACCTTCTTTGAAAGAAGATAGGCACAAATAGGTTTTGTTTTGTCAATCAAAAAAATATTGTCAGATATAGTATGACATAACACAAAAGCAATGTGCTCCCTGACAAAGATATCTAGAGGCATTACCCTATGTCTAACCATAAAAAGTTTTGCCACTAATTTGTTAATCATATTGCAAAGGCTAATCAGCCTAAACTTCTTTTGTTTTGATTATCCTTAAAATTTAAAGATGAATATGGCTTATGTGTCCTTTCAACATTTTGAAATAAAGCTATCTTTAAAGAATTATTTCACCACTATAATAATGTCCATCTTTGTGATCTTTCAATAACCATGTACATGCTCAACTGAGAAGCCATCCAGAAGATGGGATTTATTTATTTTTTTGGATATCGCTATAAATGTGATCTTATCATCACTTATTAGAGCCACAAGTGTAATCTCATCTTCATAATTAGTAATTACCAAACTATTTTATCTTTTATTATCATCTAAATTGGTCTTTACCTTAGACAACTAAAAGGTATACCACTCAATTAGGAAAGAAACTGGCCAAAGGAATATTCTATTCAACTAAGAAAGGTATTAATCATTACAATTGAAACTCTTGATATAATTATCATAAATAATATTAATATTTTAATCACTCCAAAAAAATTCTGATTCAATCTTAATCTTTGTAATCAATCTTTTTAGAAATAATAAATATTATATATATACATACACACACACACACACACACACACACACACACATATATATATATATATATATATATATATATATATATATATAAATACACATAATTATGATTATATAAATGATTATTGAATGATGTATATATGTTCATAGATATATATTATTCAAGAATTATGAAGGAACAAGTGTACAAATTAGATGAAAAATATAAGAAACATATTCATATGAACTATGGGATTGATTCTTTTAAATTCTTGAATGATTAATTTGATAAAGTAGCTTAAATATATTAAATATTTATTAAAATTATTATTACATAGTTTTTGAAACTAAAATATCTATCATATTTTTAAAATTACATTTTATTAAAGGATTTTTAAAATTTTATGTTCTGTTATGATTTTGAAAATTTAGCTAACTTATATGAGAAATAAAATTAATTGGCGAAAAGATCTTTCTTCAATAAGTTTGACTAGTTCTCCAATAGATATAAACATTCTATCAAGAAATATTTGCTAGTTTAAACTCAGCCATCATTTGTGTATTCTATTGAAAAATCATCGAAACATTCAATAATTGAACGATGGCTAGTTCGTTAAAAATTGGATAATCTAATAGCTTAATTTATTAATAGTCATATGAGGTTGCCAAAATCAACCTTTATAAAATTTCAATTAGTCTTTTTAATAGACATTGGATAACTAGTTTAATAATAATATTATAATAATTAGACCATCTAATAAATATTAAATAAACATATGCTAAAAAAAATTGAGTTCTTTTAGAAAATTATGAAACTATTTGATGGATAATCTCATTGTTAGCAACTCAAAATTGAGCAAATATCAAAAGGCTATAGAAATGTTCGATGAACAATTTTGATCATCATTAGATGGTACGACAATCAATCTGATAAACAATTTGTTAAATTTTGTAGATAAAAAATGAACAAATTATAGAACATGTTTAGATCGTCTAATGGGTGGTAAAGTCTAGCTTGGCTAATTGGCTATTTATATTTTCTCATTGAAGCATTGCTAACAAGGATTAAGGCATTAAGCAAGAATATGAAAATATCTTGGAAGACATGGGAGGTTGGTAAGCTAAAATTGATAGTTTTTAAGAAATACAAGCAACCACATTAGTTCTATAAATAGATGAAAAAACCCACTGCATTGAATAATTGCACTCACTACGTAAAAATTTTGATATTGCAATCAGAAGTTATTTACCAAATTGGTCTCTTTTTTGAAAGTATATATACATAGATATATTTCACTCTATTAATTTTTAGAGAGTTTATGCAAAATTTTGTTATTGTTATTATTGAATTTGGCTTATTCCAATTAGGATTTAGAGGTATTTACTTTTAGGCTTATGTGAGAAGAGAGAGCCTATTTTAAGAATTATTTATAGAAAAGGTTTGCACTTTTAACCTTACATGGGAAGGTGTTTACTTTTGGACCATGTGTGAAGGGAATTAAAGGCCTAAATCTTTTTCACTGGGAAAAAAATTATTGTAAGGCTTCTTTGCCAACACATATGATAAATGAAGGAGAAGTGATAGGCCCAAGAAAAATGTCTAAAGGGTAGATATAAATTTAAGAATAGGAAATTTAATCTTCAAAAAAATTAATATGTTCTTATTATTTTTCTTTTTTTATTTTACTTGAACTTTTTAATTATACCATGATTTGCCTACTTGTTAGAGACACATGTCTAGAGGTTGTTGGCTTGAGAATAGTATTCGTCTCTAAGAGTGAGTGTCAATAATGAAAAAACATGTCACATGAGTTGTCAACTCAATAAGTCAGATGGCTACTTGATGGTTGTGATGAGCAACAATTTTATTATTTGGAGAATGATATCAATAATCATTAAATTCATTTTTCTTATCATGTTCATGGACCCATTTCAAGAATATTCTCCAATCTTCATTGTAATCATGCTTCACTGTAATTGCACTACTATCAAATTATAATTGGTTTATACTATTTTTAAATATGATATGCATGTTTGAATAAATTGATTTATAAAAGTATTTTGAATAATAATTTTATTTGAGAACGGATAAAAATTTAATGAAAAGTTTTTATTGAAATACCAAATATTTTCAGCATAAAAAAGTTAAAAACAAATGAAGGACACACATAAGACCCACCCTTTATACAAAAAGTCATATTATAATATGGTTTTTGATATTCCCTCCCATCTAATTACATTCTTTTAATAACAAACTTAAAATATTATCTTTTAAATTTTACATGATAGATTAATTAAGAAAATTTACCATTTTTTTATTAATTATTTACTAGTTGAACTCGTACAAAAATAAATTCCATTTTTATAATCCCTTTTAAGAATATCCTTTAATAATAAATTAATTATTATGTGCTTGCATCATTTTACCACCAATCCTCCTAACTCCTAATCACTGTCCTAAATTTGATATTATAATACATGATTTGACATTGTGATTGCAAATATTATTGGTATCCTTCCTATGTTTGATGTAAACATTTTTCAAAAACATAATCTTAAAAATATCAAAAATTTGTCCTTCACAATTTTTTATTTATTTAAATGTTTTTATACATTTTTTAATCATTTAAACGAATGAACATAAAATAAATGTATCATATGTGAACCAATGTGTTTTAGAAAAGAGATATAAGACATCACGAGAGGTCATGCAGGAGACTTCTAACAACTTTTTTTATATTATTCACATGATTTTTTTATTTTTAATGATAAATCAATAGTTTTGAAGTCAAGCATGTTGTATATTAGATATCTTATTATAAGTTGTGATATATTACTTTTTCACATATATTTTGTTATGTAGAATTGAAAACCTATTTTCCCTTTATTTATGTAAAGCCGATCTTTATCAAATAAAGCTAAAGTGGTATACCATTCAATTGGAAAAGAATTTGAGCAAAAAGATATTCTATTCATTGTCCTACTCAATTATGTAAATTTGTTAAATTCTAAACTTTTGATATAATTATACTATTAATGTCATTAGTATAAAATGATTCAAATTTAATTTTAACTGTCAGAACTAGTCTTATAAAACTAATGGTTATCTAATACATATATACAAAATTCTGATTAGGTAAGTAATATATAAATATATATATATATATATATATATATATATATATATATATATATATATATATATATATATATATATATACATATATAATGAACAAGTGTTCAAATTAGAAGTGAAAAATAAAAAATATGAGAAAAATATTAAGGTCATCAATGGGGGATGCTTGTCTTAGATTCTTGAATAGTTAATCTAATAGAGTTAGCTTAAATATATTAAATATTTACGAAAATTATCATTAAATAATTTTTAAAATTGAAAATAATTTATGATATTTTTGAAACTAAAATGCATTAAAGGTTTTTAAAAATTTATGCTTATCATGCAAATTATGATTTATCTAACTTAAATAACTTGAGAAATAAAATTAATTGGCAAAAAGATTTCAATTGAATAAATAACTTTTACTAAAAATTGATAGTCTATTTGATGAACTCAAAGAATTAATGATATTTTTTAAGATTGGTCAATGATTTACATCTCAACAATTAAAAATAAAATATCGTAATATTTTTTTAGTTATTTTTTAACCAATACAAGAATATTATTTATTTTTGAAGTTATTATTTTGTAAAATAAATATATCATCTGCTCTCATAGATTTGATGAACATAATATTGTATAATATTTAGATTAGTTTATAATTGTCTTCATAGATGATATTTTGATTTATTCAAAATTTTTAAAAGAACACGTTATATATTTACTTATAGTATTATAAATTATGAGAGAGAACAAATTGTATACTAAATACTCTAAGTTTGAATTTTTGAATATGTTGTTTAATAATCATGAATTAATCAAAACACATACCAATATAAAACAAAAAGAAATTTGTTTGACATGTAAGTTATTATAGAAAATTTGTGAAGAGATTATCGTGTGTACAATGATGCATGTTTATAATATCTATGGTATGGGTTGATGCAGAATAAAAAGTGATTATGTATACAATCAAACAACTAAAGTATTGCGAAAATAACTACTTTGTTCATGACTTTCACTTGCCATGTATAATATTTCTATAAAAAATAAATACATTATTTATGTGAAATTAAGTATAATATTTTTATAGATTATTGATCTGCTTGCAAGGTATTTTCATGTTAAGCCCTTTGATAGTATAAATTCGTTTTTTGAATTGGGACAATGAAATTGAAGCATAAAAATAATGGGCAACTAATGAAGAAAAGATTAAGATGAATGTTTTGTAATTAGGAGTTTAATTTCTTAAGCAGTTTCTTTTAAGGAGTTTTAAATTCACAAAGTTTTCAAATTTAAAGAATCGTAAATATTTTAGATAACATTATCATATATTTATATTGATATTTGGATATAATATTTTATTCAAAAATATATAATAAATTATTTTCTAAACAAAACATGTAAATTTTGACCAAACAAAAATATTCTACAAATTCTATATTATAATGAGACCATCTATGAAAACACGAACTGCTACACGCAAGTGGGTGTAGCTTCTACATGTGAAAAGCCATATACACACTCATTAACCTATTGTGCACATGGTAGGTAGCTGACATGTTAGCATGTGATAGGTGGCTTGAATTAAAAAAATGTTTCAAAGTGGTTTAAGAAGTTTAATATATCAATAAATCAAAGATGAATAACAAAACTAAGAGAAATATTGTAACCTTCACCCATTCATAAATAGAAATAAGAAGAAGTGATTATAAATATTGTGATAGAGTTATCTCAATCACAAATAGGTCTTGATTTAATATAAGTGATTATAGATAGATAGAAAAATATATTTATTTTCTTGCTCTTTGATAACTTATTTAACATAAATGTTGGCTCATATCTATGTGAACGGAATTGTTAAATTACATGGTTCACAAAAACTATTATATTAGATATGAAACCTAACTTTACTTTGCATGATTGAAAGATAATGGATCAAGACTTTGAAACAAGTTTAAAATTAAGCAGTCATTCATCCTCAAACAGATAAATAAATAAAGAGAATCACTATGATTCAAAAAGATTTACTTATGACTTTGTATATTAGATCTTGGAGGATGTTAAGAAAGTCATTTATCATTAATAATTTTTTTAAATAATAATAGCTATCAATATAATTTTAAAATTCCATCATTTGAGGCTATATAAGAAATGAGTATTTGTTAACTCTATGTAGGTATAAAAGAAAAGAAAGAGTTTTATTGGATCCTTAGATTATTGAGAAAGCCAAAAAAGGATAAGAATTATTTAAGATCAATCAAAGATAGCTCAAGATAAGAAGAAAAAAAGTACTTTGATGCAATGCATTGATTAATTAAATTTCAAGAAAGAGATCATGTATTTATTAAAATTAGTTAAATGGAAGATATTATAAGAATTGAAAAATAAAATGAGTTAAAATATAAATTTATTGGTCCCTATAAGTTCTAAAGAGAGTTGGACAAGTGATATATTTTATTTTTTGACTCTTTATGTATCAAGAATTTAGAATGTATTTCATCTTTTATTTTTATGGAGATGCATTTTAGATCCTTGTTATGTTGTTAATTATATTAGTCTAGATATCAAAATTTAATCAAACATATTTTGAAATATAAGTGAAGGTCGTAAACTAAATGGAGAAGCTACTAAGAAATAGAACTATTCTAATGATAAATGTTTTATAAAAATATCAAGCGGAAAGAAAAGCTACCTGGGAAGTGAAAGCATACATGATCGACTAATGGCAAAAACCTTTCTAAATTTCAAGACAATTTTTGTGGATGGTAAGATTACATCACCTCAAAATTTAAATATATATATATATATATATATATCATATAAACGATAAATTATGTCAGTAAACTTATAATAATATATCTTTGGATGTAATAAAGCCATCTGTTTTAAAAATTATATTTATATTTTAAAATATTATTAAATTAATACAATATAAAGTATGTCGTGATTTTAAATGAATTTAAAAAGTTTACTAAGACAAATAATTGAGAAGAACTTCTCAAAAGTAATCCAAGGCAATGAGTTAATAATTTTTAAAAGCTTAAATAATTAGTAAAGAATTTTAAGATATATATACATATATTTAAAATTTTGGAATAATACTTTTGTTATTTCATAAATTATTTCCTGATATCTCAACATAGAGGGGATTGAAGGTGATATTTGATTGTATTAAGTGAGTTACAGAAGAGAGAATAAATAAGGCAGATAGAGGAAGCTCAAGTGGATTAAGAAAAGTGAATTGAGAGAAAAGATGAAGGAAATGAGAAGGTTTAACTTGGAGAAGCTTAGTATGGAATAGAAGAAAATGAATCAAGATGGATATTGGAAAGCTTTGGTGCAGCTAAAAGGGGAACATAGAATGAAAAGATAAAGTAGTATAGTTGTGAGAAGTCGTTTACGACTAGCAAAGCAGGGAGCAACAATTGGTTAAGGTAAAGGATGGATTCAAAGTTATTTTTATTTGCATTCAACTTGGTTTTTATGCAATAGTAGAACTTTGTTAGGAAGAGAAAAAACTTATGCTAAAGCTTAGTTTGACTTCATTAAATTAAAATGATCATTTTTTTCGATCAATTTTCAACCTAAAAATAATTCACTAAGTAGTCAATTAGATTCTCAAAATAAGAAATTTAAATTATCTATTATTAACAAAATCACATATCATCATTTGGGCTAATGAATTTAATAATCTCTATCACTTGATATAATGATCAATATTTTAATGTAAAAAATATTAATAAAAAAATTATAATAGTATAGGACATTCCTCAAAATATATGAATTTAATTAGAAATGATCCAGAAAAATGAATTTCAGTATTATGTTAATACTCTATTAGCTTATGACGTATAAATTTAGAGAGATGATTTATCAAAAGGTTTTCAAAATGAGTTTAATATGAGAGAA
The DNA here is from genome assembly GCA_023846275.1 of Vanilla planifolia. Lineage (NCBI taxonomy): Eukaryota > Viridiplantae > Streptophyta > Magnoliopsida > Asparagales > Orchidaceae > Vanilla > Vanilla planifolia. The sequence goes on along the minus strand of CM043866.1, from coordinate 42,519,554 downwards.
AATAAATTTTTGTAAAAATTAGTTTTAAAACATCAATGTCTTTATGTTTGGTAAAAGTATTTAAAAAACAAAATAAGAAATATTTTGCGAATATAACCTAAAGTTGAAAAGCAAATTGAAGGGTGCCACATGGCACCCATCCAATACCATAATGTGAAAAGTTATTTTTTACATTAACCATTTAATTCCATTTTTTAAGAAAAGTCTTACAATAAATAAATTAAAACACTTTGCATGATAGATTAATAAAAAAAATCTTCAAATTTTTTAAATAATTATTTACAAATAAAAATCTTACAAAAATAATTTTCTTTTCTATAATATATTTTATGAAAATTTTTAATGGACCCTCCAATAAAAATTGTTTCAAAAATGGTTAAATTCAAAGTAGGTTAAACCATTTGTGGAGCTAACGACTAGCAAAGAAGTAAGCCAAAAAAAGTACTTATTTGAAAGAAGGGCTTAATCTTTCTCTACAAGTTTTTTGTCAAGTCAAGAATATACTGTGCGTAAGCACGAAGTTGATTTTTTAACATAGTGGAATTTTCCTTATGTTTTGTCCATCAGCTTCATCTCATCTACAGTGTCTTTCAACCTCCCAATGTAGCAATCCAGTTTTGCCTGCGTTGAGCTGAGCCTTGCCCAAGTGTCGTTGATCTCTTTATTGGTTGATGAAACTTCCTACAAGAGCATGCATCCACACTAGTAACAGTTGAGGAATCAGTTATTCGTGGTAAGTAAAATATGAAAAAAAAATCGAGAAAATATCATATCAAAATTATTAAAGCACAACTGAAGGATACATGATTTGTACTTATATTAAATCTAAAGCAGTCTCAAAAGAAGAGGGAACTTCCATTTTAGATGCAATATTAAATTAGAAACTGAAAACATTACTTTTGCATTTGTAACACAACCCCATTTTTTCTATGGTTGGGGCAATATAACTTCACCCATTTTTAGGAAATGAAAAATGGGAAATAAGTTGCATTTAACATTGACATGAACAAACCACCATCTATTTAACTATTTTCTACACATTCCTTTTTGTTGGGTTAGCGTGGAAGGGACGACAAGGGCTTTCAATTGACCTTTTGCAATTAGAATTGTTTAGAAAGACTTACTAAGCAACTGGATTGAAAAAATAAATTGAGAAAGAGGAAGGAATAGTTTAAAGTTAGAGAGAAGAGTGGAGCGACAAGCAACCAAGAGAGAGAGAGTAAAGAAGAAATTAACGAGCATGTTCAAAGTAATATCTGGGTCACCTAAAAAAGGAGCTTGTTCAAAGCAACACTTCTGCAAAACTCATGACGAAACCTTATAAATAATAGCAAAGTCCCCAAATCGATGATTCACTAATCTACCATTTGTTTCACCTTATTGAAGGGATAACAACAAACTTTACAAATTACAATAATGAAAAACATACATGGATAGTAAAAAAGATAATTTCACATGAAAATCCCAAATTCAAAAGAAACAACTTATTTTTTATATTGACAAACATCTTCATTAGATTTCAAATACATAGTTGTAAAAAGAAACATCACATTAATCACTTATGCTCTAAGCTTTCCCTCCCAACAAGTGACTCACGTCCTCAATGTCATGGTAGCGTATAAACCAGAATATAGATTACAAGTCACTTGAAATATTCCATTTGATTTCACAAAAATTTTGATAGCTTATTTGATGCTTTATAGGCCTATGAGCAATGCGTCACCATCAACTTGTGTATCAAAAATAAGGACAATAGATGCTTGATCTGCAAGTCAACATCAATTACCATTCTATGCTTATTTTCGAATTGTGAGAAAAACATGACTCAACACTCGAGCATCTATTTTCCAGTATATTTGTATAGTTAACATTATTTCGACTTGTGATTTTGAAATCCTATAGGTTCATACACAACTTAATACATATGATCTGCTCAACTTCATATGCATCTATAGTGGACTTAATCAGACTCAACATCTTAATAATCTTTTAGTGGGATAATTGAGTCTTGGACATCACATAGGTAATCTCTTCAAATTTTTAACTCTTTTTATGCCTCTTTCCTTCTCATCATTTTTCTTGAAAACTCAATAGCGTAATGCATATTATCAGCTTGTTAATAGTGCTAACTTTGTTAGCATGTCTATTTAAATATGTATACTAAGAATTTTGATAATCCTTATCAATCAATAGCCTGATGTCAAGAAACTTCAATTACATGAGCAAAGATCTCTACAAGAAAAAAAGTATTTCGACAATCATTTAATATAATACTTTTCCTTTTCTCTTTGAAGATTTTTTTAAATCATGTAGTATCTTTACATGCCTTTGAGAAGATGAGGTTTCAAATTTGGCTGTGGAGAGGGCCACATATTCCGAAGTTGAGGCATTTGGCTTGTTACTGCTAGACAACTTGTACATGCATCCTAAGGTACTCTTCTAAATATCAATATCACATTTTAAGCTACAATTTATGTAACATCAGAGTACTATGACATTACTTCATATACATAATAACCTATTCAACCCTTTGCTAATGTTTTCGATATGGGTAACAAAACAAACTATATATTTAGAGTCAAGTCTTACACATAAAATGATACGCATAAGATTTCTATCATAAGTGCATATGATATCTCAGAAAAGTATTTCCACTCATTAAAATTTGGTGATCACTCTTTGCTTAGTTTAAAATGACTTCTAAGTGAAGTATATAATCCATATATACTTCAACTTGTTCATATTAGATTTGTATTAGCTAATTGAAGAGAAGCACAAAATGGTTTTATGGATGTTTTTGATGTTTTACTCAAAGTAAAATAGTGGCACTGCTCATGCAATGGAGGCTTCATAGGCTTCAAGTGTTGGTGATATTTTATTAGTAGAATTCCCCTCTTAGTAAACGAAGGGTAATGCTACACTTTCCTTTAGAAATGGAGTTGCAAGGAAAGATAAAGTTCTCGCTGGCTAGTTGGCTAGGACAGATTCCTTTCAATACTTTTCATAAGCTTTTTGACTTCAATAACCCTAAGAACATCACCTACAACGTTAACTGGTTCACACTCGTGGCATTATTAACATGGAATAATGTGTGAGCATAACCATAATGACAACTGGCTCCATGAATATCGCTAGTAGGTCGACAACAATAAATATGAATTAAAATTGTAACCCAACCAAGAACCAAGATTTTGTCATGTTCTAATATTTTTTTTTCTAACCTAACCTTACAACTTTAAGATATTATTTATCTTTAACAGTGTCATATCATTAAAATAATATTTTATTCTAAAAAGTATCTCGATATCTTAAAACCTTTGTATTATATATGTAATTTAGAATTTTTCTCTTCATTTTTTATGTGAGAATAAGATCTATTGCCTCCTTGCACCTAAAGGAAGCTAAGAATTATTTTTTGCTGAGAGATTCCACCTTTTAGACATCACTCAATAATCATTCATTATCTTCTTTAACCCTTGGTGTCACAAGACAACCATGTTTTGCTTGATACAGCTCGTACCGCATTTTATTATAAAAAGTATAATTGCAGCACCAAAATATTAGGAGACAATCATATTTTATAAAGTTAGTGTCCCTTTTTGGTTCTTTTATATTGGTCAAACAAAGCTTTGTCATTAAAAGACATATTTACATTAAAAAACTATGTTTTTATATATATAGATTTGATACATTTTCGAAATTTCAAATGTAAGAATATTCATACACTTATCTACCTAGAAATATACTAAGAGTAACCGCTTATCTAATAATTCTCTATCTAAAATATCATCTAATGATCACTCAAATTTTTTTATCAAATTTGTTATATGCTCATTAGCTTTAGCTTATTTTTTCCTTGAACTACATAGTATTATAGGAGGTATCAATTTGATACCATAATATCACAGCATGATGTATCAAGTTGAGATATTGTTATTCTTTTGCTTATTCCGTACAAACAAAAACGAGTTTTATCCCATAAGGTGCATAGACATCTTCATTATTCTAAACTTAATATGTATTTTTAGTTACAATGAAAGCTATAATTCTTTATTAAATTTGAAACTAAAATTTATGATTGTAGAGAAAATTTTAGATATGATACTACCAAATTATTTTTTTGATATTATTATTTAGAAAGCTTTCTTTTTAAATTAGGACTAGAAAGAATACTCGACAATGAATTATTTTTTATTCTAAATAATGAATAAATGAGAAAAATAAGATTCTTCACTCCAAATACTATCATCATAATTGCTTCTCTTAGCTCTTTTAACCCTTACTAGAATATCTTCCTAGGCCACATCTATGTCATCCTTGGAGCTCTTCGACTAGCCACATCCTTTCATAATTCATTAGTCTCGACAACTAGTTCTGGTCATGAAATGAAATTTCTATAATGGGATTGCACTGCACCCCAGCACAATGTTAAGAGGTTGCACCAATAGATTGCATTTAAATGTGATGTTGGAAGGTTTGACCACAACTATTTGGTCTACCAAAAAAACTTCTAAATCAATCTCCATATACGGAGAAAGAATACGCAAGCAAACATTGTCTTTAAACTTCTTAAAGATAAAATGGGTCGTTCCATATTGCCTTTGAGGTTCCTTCCCTCACCCTTTAAATGTTCTAAATGATATGAAGCCATACAATCTCCCTAACCTTGAAACCATATTCCACTCAATGCCTATTATACCTTTGCCTATTATTATTTTGTGGCTTTTCCATCAACTTTTAAGAGTATCCTTCAAATCTTATTGAAACTATTGTGCACTATGTTGCACTAATCCCTCGATACTTTTTATTGTGTCAATTTGGAACTCTACATTGAATTTGCTTTAAGGACAAAATCCAAAATTACATATTGAATAATCTTCAACCAATAGAAACATGGCCTAACATGTTGAAAGAAAACAAGGCATAGAAGAGACTTTCTTCACATACTTTAAAATATCATGAATGGTACCCTCATAAGAGTTGTCAAATGGTCATATTTATGATACTATAAACAACATATCATTGCACAAATTTCTCAAATCCTGATTTCTTACGGTAACAATACAAGTTCAATTTGTCGGATCAAGATAATATTTTTTTCATTCAAAAGCAACCAACCACCATTGAAGTATGAGTCTCTTGAACCAAACTCAACTAATCCCCTTTACAAGGCATGCAAAGTTGTATCCCTTAATAGAGAAGGCCTTCACCTAAGTAAAAATTAGATAGCTTTCATTGTTTTCACATTTGATCTATCCCTATTAAAGTCAATATCCTCGTTATCTCTCAACACATACTCCTTGTGCATCTTTAGTTAGGCCCACTTCACAAAACTTAAACAAAAGTTACTTACTACATGTTTTAAAAGAGAGGCAACCAACTAATTTCGAGCTCCTTTCCTATATGTGATGACAATTGAATTTTTACGAATAGGTCATGTGCTTAATGTGTCATGCCTTTTGAAACTTGCTAGGTTCTACAAGTATTGGAGTGGTTGTCTATCAAAGTGTGTGATGTTTCATTCCCATCAAAGATGGCAACCAATGTTTCATGGTTTGATGTAATGCTACAATCTCCTTGTTGTATGACCATGAATTTCCTTGAGTTTCTTGTAGTAGCATGAAATAATATGCTAGAAAATGTCCTCAAACCATCAACATTATGCTTATTACATGGTTTCACACATCTAATGCAATCTTAAAAGAAAGTCATAAACTAGGAAAAGTCAAATGTGTGCCCATAATTTATTCTTTAAGAGCGAGAAGATAATCATTTTTTCTCTTAAACTTCAATTTCACTTTTATTAGTACATGCAATGGTATGACAATCTCAATGAAGATTTTAGTGAATTTAGAAGCTAGTAGCATGCCTTCATGAAGATCCTTACCTCAGAAAATTATTTGGCTTTGAACATTCTCATATGACTTGCACCAAAATTACATCAATTTTTCATTTTCCATTTCTAGCCTTGTGCACTAGATAAATCAAGATCATATGGTAGAATTTGTACTATGTTAGAATGAGTTTCCACCATTGGAATGACTTTTTAGAGAAACTAGTTTTTCTTCATTCACAGGCTTTTGCATGAAAGGTTTTTGTCCCAATCCTATCGATTTCATTCTTTCTTCCTCCCTTGTTTTCTATCTCTTTGTTCTCCTCCAAATAACCTGAACCATCCCACATGTACTTCCACTAGACTTGGTCATGCATATGCTCTTGACTACATTCCAGTGTTAATAATACACATATTCAGCATATACCACACTCAGATTGTGTAGGAATAATTCCAAAAATTAAGCATAAAGATATATATACATTTGATGGGATCATCAATATCCTAATACAAATTATGATCGTAAAAATCACGACAATGATTAACATCATTCCTAACCAGTTTGATGAGAAAATTAAAAAATAATAGAAAATGTTAATAAAGAAATAATCATTTGCAAAAAATGGATGCTTCACTGCAATTCATATAGTGGACCTACTTTTAGTAAAATTAATGTACTACATTTCCTTTACGCCAGTTGAAAATCCAAGAAAAGTTCATACCAACTTTCAAGGATACATATCATGGGTTCACTTTCATAGATTTTTCATGTTATATTCACATTGTGAAAGTATAAACCACAGTTGCACTATGATTCTCAAATATCTTGGAGAGATTCTTTGTAAGATGAACAATTTCATCATTTCATAACCTCAGTTTCTCAGTCAGAGTTTTCTCTTTTGAGCATGCAGTGGATTTTACGACCACAAGTTCTAAAAGAGATTCCTTAAGTTGCTAATCCTATCAAAGAATAAGTATATGAATTAAAAAAAATGTAGTGAAAGAAAGAACAGTTCAATGCTATATGCTTTATTTGAATAATTCTAGAAGCAGCTTTTGAATTGGATAAACTTCATTCCTACAAGTTAAAACAACTTCAAGTTCTAAAATATGATATCAAAACCAATAGATGATTGAAGTACAATGGCAAAGAAATTTAAAAGCATTGATAAGAGATTAACACTAGTTCAAAAATTAATTATTCAATAATTATAAGGATTTATACTATTCTAACAAGCTCCTCCTTCAATGGTTCTACATCAACTAATGCAATATTTAATTTCCTGGACATAAAATCCAATTGGGTTTCTAGAATTTCTTTTTTGACAACCACTTCTTCCTTCTCTCCAATTGTCGTTTCCAAAGCCTACTTCATCAAAGAGATATCAGCCTCCATCTCAAATGCTCTAAATACAAGCTTTTGATACACATCCAAAAATAATACATGTGACAAACATAATGTACCAAACCAAATCAAATCTATTCACTTAATATAAGGAAGTGAATACCAACTGCAAGTATAAATTAAATAGACAAAGATCATAGAGAAAATAAGCTTTGGAGTTCAAAAACCTTGTCCATATGCTCAGGCATAACTCAATAAAATTCATGATTTGGTGAAGCATACTAAAATATTTAGAAGCGAACCTTTGTTCTTGTAGTTGCATCTCATATGTTTACTATATTACATCTTGCATTTTTGGTAGTTACTAACTAGTTGATAAATTAACTAGCAATCTCTTAGGGTCTAGTATAAACAGAACACAAGCAAACTTCTATACCTGATATTTACCTACAATTGTTTTTTGGGATACAGCATCTGAATCATGCTTCAACATATTGCATTCTAGTAATGCTCATTGACCTTGCAAGCTCTTAACGAGAGTAACAAGTGGACATAGATGTGATGATAATTTGCACATCAAAAAGTAACATATGAGTCACAATTAGATACAACAATTGAATATCATAAGAAAAGTAAAATATAATAAACATATATATTACATAGAAGTGGGGCTATTGGGAGAGGCATCAAATTTGACAAAAAATCATTTGAACATAGAGAAGACAAGTTTCTTGAAATCAAGTCATATCCATCAAACCTATTAGTAGAGCTTAAGCTAAAAAAATATAAAAGAGACTAATCTAAAAGTAGTCAATTAAGAATCTCAAAGAAGGGCAAATAGGATTCAATTATATGCAATTATATTCCCAACAAAAGCTTTTGCAAAGCCTAAGGAAAAATACTCATACACAAATCGTACTATTTTATATTGCAGTTGTTTTTGGGGTTGACTAACAACCAATCATATGGGAAACTGACCATTCAAATTCTATCTTGTTTCTTGGTTGAGCTCTCTTTGGATTCCATTGAACAAAAGGAATTTCAGTAATCAGTATTTAATAAAATCCAGTTAAGCAAATTAATATGGTGTAATCTTGCTAAAGACACTATCATTTGATTTATTTTTCAACTGCATTTGACAATGGTACAAGCTGTGGATGAATCATTTGGTATTGAAGCATCATCTTAGGCATATATGGCCAAGACTAAAAGTTCATGAAAGGAAATGAACAAAAAGCTATGCATGATGAAGATTCCAACCAATCTTTGGCATAATAGGTAGCATAGCTAATACAAACCATTCAAGGCTTTTCATAGATAGTTACAAAACAATAACTTATCATGATAAAAGCACCATAATATAGAATCCAAAAAATACATCACCACGAAAGTTGAATGCAACCAATTCAAAGAGGTGAAGGTTAAGGTTGTCTAAGCATAATGGAGAATATCAATTGATCTATGACAATCAATGCTCTCAAAATTTAAAGAAAGCCAAATACTCTTAAAAGTCGAGGCCAAGGTCAATTTGCAAGCTTATGACAAAAAATGAATGCCAATATAGTACTAAGGATTGAAGAAAGTAGAAAGTGATCATCAAATGATACCTTAGAGTTGGAATCACCAAGCAATGAATAAATCCTAAAAGATTGCTAGATGGAGTGGTACAAAAATAAATAGTCCCAAATCAAAAATATTAGCAAAGATTGTCATCTTAGCAAGCCCCTCCTTGAAACTCCTAATAGACTCTCCTCTCTAAATTCTCATTACAATCTCCACCTTTCCTTAATTTCATGTTAATCTCTCCCTCATTATTCTCTTTAAGCTATTACTTGGTTTTTTTCTTTAGCACCTAATTGTACCACGACTCCTCATGTTATTCAATAAGGAAGCAAAACAACATCAAGTAGAGGAGAATAGGTCCCTTACCATATAACTTAAAAGAAACTGTTTTTCATTTAGCATTACATTGTTATTTTAATATAAAGTTCATATATTGAGTTTAGTCCTTATCCCCCAAAAAAACTCCAATTCCAATAAAATAATAGCCTTGGATTTGTCTTATTGAGACCTTTCTAAATCTATTTTTTTAAAATCTAAGTCATTCATTATTGACATAAAAAGGTCACACATTTGTTACCAACAAAAATGCTTGCTTAAAACTAAACAATTAATCTCTTATAACATACAAAATCATATTTAATCATAACGTTTCATGAAAATACATTGGACAAAAACATTTTTAGCAAGATTATTTTGAACATACAAAGACAATATATTAGCCAAGTATGAAATCTGACATAAAGAAGTTCATTCAAGAGTACACTCTAAAGCATTACAAAACCAACCGATTTAAGGTAATGTCTATACATACCACTATCGATACCTAATCAACCCTAGAAGACCATCTTGATGGATTTTCGTTGAGGCCTTTTGATGATAAGACAATTTCAAAATTTGTTATTGTGATTAAGAAAACCATTCCTAAGATGATAGAGTGCAAATAGGATATCAAGGGTTAAAAGTAACACATTTTTCTAAATGAAGGTATGGAAACATCTTGAACTACCAACAAACATTATGTGGAATTTAAATACACATTTTATAAGCAAATTGATAACTAGAAAAAGGTCATTAACATAGTAAATATGAATCCAATGAAAGAAAATAATTCTTGCCACTCAAAGACATAAGATCACAATCTATTGTGTGCCCAATTTTCATTAAATCAAACCATCCATAGTTTAATTATTTAGAGCTCATTCAAGGTGGTGTGTCTAATATATCTACCATAAAGCCCATTTAACTTGGATTTTGAAATAAGCTTAAGCAATAGTATTAAAGTATTAATATAATCGAAGATAAAAATGATTATCAAGAATATTTAAATAGTTCAAACATCTTCAAGATGTAGTTGAAGCTCTTCCAACATAAGTACAAAAAGAGACATGATATGCACAAAATCAACACATCCACAAGTCAATTGTTTGGAGCCCACTTAAGGTGTGTCTAGTATATCTACCATAGAACCCACTCAACTTGGATTTCTTAATAAACCCATCCAATAAAGACAAATTAAAGGTATAAATGATTATCAAGAATATTTAAAAAAATTCAAATTTCCATCAAAATGTTGTTGAATCTCTTGTAATAGTACAAAAAGAGACATGATATGCATCATCAATAAAAGAATTTAAGGAGATCTTGCGTGGTCTTACATAATAAAAGAATAACTAAGGGAACTTAAAATTACTTGAGCACTTCATATTTGATAAGGAATTTCATGAGGTATTATCTCCTATGTATGACCTTGCCATGGGAACAAAAATTCAACCATCAAAGTATATGATTTTTGAGATTTATTTAACCACTTGATGAGGGACATAAGTCCCACTTTACATCATCTGAAATGCTATAAGCGACAACTTAAGAATAATTTGGAACAAGAAAAATATGAGTTTTGTTATCTCATGTTCTCTATTTAAAAATAACCAAAAGACTCTCAACAAATCTATTTCTACTTAAAAAATATTCAAATAGACTCTAATCCATGAAAAAAAGGACAAATGATAAAGATAACAACAAAAAAAGTAAAGATAGTCATCACATGTCCCAACAACATTTACCGTACGTTTAAATGACATCGAATAAAAGTTCTACAAATTCCTACAAGCCACAAGAGGTATTAACCCATGAGGAAGGGATACGAAGAAACCTTGAGAGAGTATAGCACCCAATGAAGATTGCCCAAAACTTGAGATGGTGAGCCAAAGCGTAGAGACACTTGAGATGATGAGCTTGAAAGTTTAAGACATAATAAGTAACAAGAAAAAGTTCCAACAATGGTTCTCAAAGATTTCCTCAAGAATTGCACTCTACGATTGGAGATTTCACAAAAAGAGCAAAGAAGTTGGGCGATTTGACATGAGAAGCAAAACTACAAAACTTAAAAAGAGGTGATAAAAAACCTCTAAGAAAAAGCCTTCCGAAAATCTAGTAAAGGTTTGAGGACTAGGTCTTGAGGTATTTATGCAATCAAAGTGCCAATCTAGAAAAAAGTAGACTGAAGAAATTTGAAAAGATGTTTTCAAGAGCAACAACTAAATAAGAATGAGTAACACTATTTTTAAACAAAGTAGAAGCATCCCATCAATTATAGGATATGATAAGATTTTTAAATAAATTAAGCACCTTTCTAATATGAAGTTTTTCTTTATACAACTAATAAGATTTGTTCTATAACATATACTAGCTAGTATTCTATGGAATCATAAGTGAGGAAGCATAACCTTCAATTAACAATCTTTGTTTTACTCTCTCACTCTCTCTCCCTTAATCTTTCTCTCCCCCACCCACCTCTCTTGGATGATTACTCTTGATTTATTCAAGGAAAATCCAATGAATTTTCCCATATAGTGATTGAATTCAGTAATGAGTATGGGTTGTGGATGGATCAAGTAGATTAATTTAGCTATGTTAAGTGCCATCATTTCAAAGAATTGGACTAGAATGGTCATTGAATCTTGCCATGTGATATAATAAAAATTGTTGGAAGAAAAGGTTTATATAGTTTTAATTTGCATTAAACCAAAAGATAACCATTGACATTATATTGATGTTAATCACAACAATTAGACTAGTCTCCAATTTTCCAAAGCAAAAACGAAAAAAACTTCATTCCACAAGTTGGAGGTAAAAGTACAGACTAATATGAGAAGCCTTTCCCTTTCAAATAAGGTGCAAGATTTGATGTAAAAAGAGGACTCATGTCTCCATTACTATACAAGCAACCCATACTCATAATTGTGTAGTATCTAGATGATTTATGAAATCACCTTTAGCAGCTAAAGGGATAACAAGGAAAATGTTGCTCAAGTCAAAATACAAATTGATTAATGCAACCATGTTGTAAATATTTCCTTGCAAAGCCACATCCCCAAAATAGATTATATAAAAATACCAAGATAGGGATGATAACTTGACATAGTTTTTGAGTAAAAAAATATATTCACTAGCTCTTTATCTACTTTACAATTTCTTTTCAATGTTTGCTCAACTAGGTACTTCACTTTTAAAATATTTGTTTTTTGAAAACAAACACGAATAGGACAACTATTGTAATGGTGGTCTTGGTTCAATAATACCAACTTTTGCTTGAAAAGACATACAAAAATTCATCATTTTAAGGGCAAAAAACTTAGACAAAGCACAAAAGAGAACAACCATATATGCCATATCTATTACACAAATCACAAATAATCACAAAAAGATGCAAGAGTTACCAGTATTATTTTAAAAAAGGAGAAACGATGCATGAAGTCTTTGGGAATGGTTGATAGATTTTTAAATGAGTCTTTTAAAAGGCCAAAGTGCAAAGAAATTTCTCCAACTTCATCAAAAAGCATCTTAGTTGAGTCACCGACTAACTCATAAAAATATGACAAACTAATTGTTATTTCTTTCCTTTTTTAATTCCGAAGAGATCCCCAAAAGGCATTCTGAAAGCCAAGCAGATCAAAATAGCGAGCATAAAAGTTTTTTCAAAATGAAGATTTCGTAGTTCCAATATAAAAAAGAAATAATAAAAATAAAAGATCATTTCCTTAGCAAAAGTAGAGTAAACAATTCATCAATAAATTCTTGGCGAGAGGATAGAAAACCAGTTCATCATAAACTCCCCTTGCAACTTCTTGAGCATTACTGACTTCTTGTTGTAGCTAAAAGAGAACCATAAAATACAAGGGAGTTAATAAAACCACAATGAACACAACTCAAAAAGCGCTAATTGAGTTCAATTATTTTATTCATTATTCATCTATGAAAATTTTATTTAAAATTTTCAATTAAAAAAAATTGAATGGAATGCCACAATTAACATCACCAAAATGCTATTCTCTTATAAGAAAGGAACCCCTAAAACAAAGTAAACAATCCAAATGAAATCAAGATCAAGCTAAAGTATCATCTTTACGCAATGCACAGTTCTCTTGAAATGTATTTAAAATTAATAAACTTCATTTGTGTATCAACCAACACCATCAGAATATAAACTTGTGTTTAAGTTGTACTGCACGTTGGCAATGCATTATTTTAAAGCTAAAAGAGAAATTGCAATATTAATTAAAAACATAGATATTTTGTTGAGGAGTAAAAATGAAGGAAATGATAACGAGAGAGACATCCAAACGTATATAGAGGGATTTAGGAATAAAACAGGATCTAAACTAGTTCTACTAGAAAGCCATTTGTCTATTTTCTGCTTGTTGTTGCCAACCACTACTTTGCTTCTCCATACCAACCATCGGAGTAAGTTAAAGATGTCTGATGCCTTTACCAAGTTCTACCATACTTTCTTTTCTTTCCTATTGCAGTAGATGCTCAAAATTATTTAACATGTTTGACTAAACATCTTCGTTGATTAATTTAATGTCAATTGCTTGATAATTTAAGATCATATTTTGTGGTTTTATGTCATTGTTCTTATTTATATGTATGGTTTCTATAATCAATTTGCATTTGCTCATAATAGTTTTTAACATTTATGTAATAAGTACAACATAAAGTATCATTATCAATGCTATTTATGTTAAGTTTATAGAAGATTACTCGTGACTACAAGATAAATTATGCTTAGGAGAAATCATATAGATCTGACATCACTACATTTGTGGTAATAACCTTTCACAAATAATAATATTCAACTTTCAAATAATTAAAATGGATTCCAAACTTCAAGAAAGGAATTCTTGATTCAGTTATTAGGATTTATATTCCTAGAACATATTAGACTAAATTAGTTCCTTAAAAACAAGCAAAACATATAAAATAAAAAGAGGTTTGATTGAATAGGACTATAACTAATACGTTAGAGACTTCAATTAATTATGCAGTTTGCTTAGCACTCGTGGTATGAACCAGAGTCAAAGCATAAAGCCAAGAAAAAACTCATAAAGAAATGAAGAAATTCATCAAAAATTGCACCAACTACATCAAACAGAACTGCAGCAAGAAAAAACATAAATCTTCACACTTCTCCCTAAAGCAGTAATTTTTTGGAACGAATTCATTATAATTCCATATAGTTATTTTGGACAAATTTGATGTTCAAATCGTTAAAAATCATAAAAAAAAGGCACCTTGCTATTTGTTCACAATAGGGCATAATAAATAGCTTACAAGGGAGGCAATAGAAATATTGACACCTTGCTTTCACTATTTAAGGAAAGGTGACCAAATTCGGGCAGCATTGTTGAAGATTGCTCATGTTTCTAAAAAGTAATAAAAAACCACTATTTGCAAAACTTCTAGAGATCTGTAAAGGAGAAAGAGGAGAGATGGTTTTTGTGTGGGGGTAGGTAGAATACATACTGAATTTATGCTATCTTTATTTTTTTGAGTTTTTTTTCAGCAGGTAACATTCAGCAAGGCATGCTCACCAAGAAGAAAAAAGTCCTCGGCCTTATCAGTGCCATCAATAATCTTAGGTAAATAGCTTCCCAAAGGTTGCCATTAAATGCATAGATTTTGTACATTGGACAGTAAATCTGAGTGGATTCCAAATTCGGGCTTCTCTTTAATTGGCTTCGCACTACCAGCTACCTCATTTAACTTAGAAGGTAACTCTAGTAGGGACACATTTTATAGCTTGTCAAAAAGGTATTTGGTTTGTTTGTTGAGGTTATTTCCATTTAAGAAAGGAACAAAAAAGTGTCTTTTATATGAAATTTTAATTTTGTTTGATGAAATGTGATTGAAAAAATATTCTTGTAATAGGTTGAATATATTATGTATAAAGATTAGATGTTTCGATAATATTTTTGACTGATATGAGAAAAAAAGACAAATATGTCAATTATTTACTACAAAAAATAGATAACATCTGCCCTAGCACAAACTTTCAAAAATATTTCGCAACATGCATTTGGATTTGAGCAAGTTTTTTTACCTAGATATGCAAAGCATAAGCTAACAAATCCATAATTCTATGAACAAAAATTCTCCCCAAAATCATCAACAAAGATATTATATTAATACAATCTATTATGTTTAAATTGCTTAAAGCTTGATGAATAACTACCACAACTAATAAATTGTCTTGTAAGAAAAAAATGTCCTATTTAAGATTTAAGTTGTGCCTGTATGATTGCCATAAGATTGTAATGTTTTATGGTCTCATTACAAGGCAATTAAATTTATAATAAATAGAATAGAAATAAGTAAATTGAAGAGAAGATTGGCTGGTGTTTTATTAATTGAGAATAAGCTTAGAGAAAATAGGTTTTGATGGTTTGGAAATATTTAACCTTTTTGAAGATGTGATATTAAACTTGTTTCATATGAATAGAAAAATAGACATACCAAACAAGACACAAGAAAAAGATAAATTTAAAAGAGAAAAGGTATGCTAAAAAATTACATTAAGAACTTGTAACCTAAAACCAAATGTTTTTGGGCATATTTGTTTACAAGTTTGGCTTAACTAGCTAGAAGATAACTAGTCTAATTTTTTATTCTTAAACTACACATTTTTATTGAGATCTACTTAACAATTATACAAACGTCTAAGACTTATATTAGAATATTTAAATGATATTTAGTAGGAAAAAAGAGTAAAGAATCTAGTTATAACATTTAAAAAATTTATAAGCTTAGTGGCTAATTTTGAAACCTAAAAACTTGAAAATTTTGCCAAATATCAAAAGCCTACTGTCAATTTATCATTTATAGAAAGGATGTTTCTTAAGCATCAAGAAATCATGATTGAGTTGTATAAGGTGAAACAATATGTTGCTTTTGACCATTAAAATGATGTTGTACATAGTTCTTCACAAAGTCAATTATAATTTTTGATTATTCCCCATCTTTGGAATTAAAACTAGAAAAAGAAAGGAATGAAAATAGAACACTACGTAGTCGAACGAATTTGCATTACTAGTGCAAAGAGGTGCATAATGATTTGGGCTTCTATATAATCCAAGTGTTTACTCAATAATAGTATATTTAAACAAAGTCAAATAAATAAAGTCAAAATTACAATGCCCTTGAAAAATAAGATGCCACTAAAGTCTATTTAATTTTATTTACCTTAATCAATATTGAAAATACTTAAATATGGAAAACAAACATCAATTGTAATGTGATAATTAGCATTTTTTAGAAATTAGTCTTTTTATATGAGATTAAAGTGATAGTCTATATATTCTCATCAAATAAATGTAATTACTTTTCTAAAGCTTTGAAATATTTTGCCTTTTTAAAAGAGAATTTACGTAAATTTGAATCTCTAAACAATGCAACAAGCACATTGTCCTCTGTATTAGTAAAGAAGAAAATTTCTCAATGAGAACAAGCACAACTCCAATTAGGCTTGACCAAGAAAGCTTATAAACCACCTTGCTCCAACATGGAAGAAATCGACAAAGAAATAGTCAGTATCTGTAACATCCAATACTTTGTGAAAGGAAAAAGGAAAGTTTCCAACGTAGCGATTAATCAACAAATCTTACCAATGAAATTGCAATGGTTAGAAACCTAAAGAATGCAACAATCAACTATGGAAGAGTAGCCAAAAACTAAACGACTATAACTGTGTTAGTATCACAATTCCGAGGAAGACAACATTACTTGTTTTGGCGCAACTTTTGAAAATTGTTCTAATATGCATGACAATTGACAACAATGACAAGAGGGAGTGATCATAAGATTTAAAAGTGGAATTAGTAGTGTAATGAAAAACTCCTAGTAGACTTCTAAATGGAGGAACATAATGATCAAAGACACGTAAAAGAAATTTTTAGTTTATAAATATGAACCTCAATTGAGCAAAACCTTTCTAGAGACCAAACTAGTCAATACTCTACACTAAGGAAAGGTCATTAAATAATGGAATTAGAGTCAAACTTTTAGCAATGCTTGAAGACGAATAAAGAGAAACTAATGGATACATTAGGTAATAATTAGATGGTTAGGCTAGAAGGAGATAAGGACTAACCTTGATTGAATTAGAATACAAATCACTTGTGATAGAGAAGGTAGTCAATGGCATGATTGGAAGATGGATTTCAATCAAAGTAATATTAGTGGAGAAATGGTGATCGAGTGGAATATTAGCTTGTAATGCTCAAAGATAATCAACAATCATTATGAAGATGGCCCAAAAGAAATCCATTTGTTGTTATAGGTGTTGCAACAGCCAATTTTAAATGTAGGGTTTAAACAAAACCAATTACTTCACAATTAGGGTTGAAGAAGTCTTGGTTTAAGAAAAGGGCATATTCTCCTAGTGCCCTTCAATCCTTCTATTATTTTTATAGGTAATGCTTTAAAGATATTCAACTAGTCTTTTAGAATTTCGTTGATGCTAGTCAAAACTTAACAAAGATTTAACTACACTTGAGGCAAAGGAAAATTGGTCAAACTGGACTTAAGAATTAATCCAAAAAGATAATAGTTGAAGGATTTTTTCATAAAAAATATTAGAATAAGGAGAAAACCATCCCAAGAGTCAAAATGGTAAAACACATTATCTAAGTAGAAGCATATGGTTCAGGAGGCCTAAACCATTACAAGAGACTAAGTAATGGTGTTAAATGAGTTATGGTCTTTAGTTTCCCAATCCCAACTCAAACAAAGTCTATTTTAAAGAAATTTAAATTAATAATGAGTTGAATAAATTCTCACAAGATTATTAGTACTAGCTAAGTCCATTTAAATTTATTTAGATATAAATTGACAATTAAAATACTAAAAATATAAAATAAAGATCACAAATGGCTATAACATGTTCAGTTGTTTCTAAACATTGATGTGTTTAAATTGAATTAGAGGGATAATTTGGCTATTCTAATCTAGTAAATAGTATAGCCTCCAATAAAATATATAATATTTCTATAATGGCCAATAAAAAATGCAAGTATCTCAATAAACACCCCAAGGTCGCGGCCTCAAATTCACAAGAAAATAAGAGAAACATTATCGAGAAAAGGTGAAAATTGTGGCCCAATTCTTGAGAAAGTTAATTAGAAAAATAAAAGATTGGCTTTAATGACTTAGAAAACTCTTGAGAGTGTATCCTCTAATGATCTTTATTTTCTTTATAAATAAGAATAAATTTGCAAAAGTAGACGTTTCTTAGGCTTGATGTTGGCTTCACAATAATTAGACATGAATAATGACTTCTTATATATTGATTTCACTAAATAAATACATAATGAGAACTAAAAAAATTAATGTAAGTGTTGACATAAAGCATATGCATTGCTAACTTATAAAGTGAAAATTTGAATCAATATGGATAGTAGATCATTACTAAAGAATAAAGCTACTTGACATGCAAGAAGCAAAGTTGAGATGATATTTCCAAGAGCTAATGGCAAAATAAAATATCAAAAGGGCATTTGGTTAAATTATGATGGCAAACACTATAATATTATCTAAATATATTAGGAGCATTATTTGATTACATCTTTAAATAATATTATTTAAAATGTAATTGTATTTCGCAAATATAAGCGATGTCTAGATGACAAAGAACTTCATATTAATAATAACAATAAAAGATTATCTAGATAACATTTAGCAAAATAATAAAAGAATATTGATAAATATTTGGCAACACTAACATCTAAATAATACTATGATTTAAATGTCAATACAATCTAAATAACATTGAACCAAATGTCTCCTAAATTAATGTGTGTTTTTCAGTCATAAAATTTCAAGATATGGCACCTCATGCCAAATTAAAAGCGACCTAAGATAAACTTAGCACACACTTTTCTTATCAAGTACATCACAATAAAGAACCCAATTAGCTGCAATGGATTTGTTATTTCCAATAAACATATCATACTTTACATGGAAGCACAAATTGGTATCCAACAAAATCCTTCTTATATTCTTATGTTCTTATGTCAAATGCAAGGCATATCTTTTTCTTACAAGGAAAAGGAAATGAAAGGATGTCAAAGAATTAATAGAATTTATTGCATAATATTAGAAATATTAGAATCTAGAATAAATAAATCATAAAGAAGACAACATAAATGAAGGCTAAAGTAATTGTAATGGATGCATCAACAAGCACTACATCATCAGTCATTTTCTTTTGAAAAGACCCAGGTCCCCAAGTCACCTGCCTCCTGCTGTAACAAAAAATAATTAATTAATAATGATAATAATAATATATCTTAAAATATAAAATATAACAATGCAAAATAAATAAGAGGAAATAACAATATGTCAAAATATGAAGCCAAGTTCTTATAGGTGCATGATAAGCTTAGAAATTTTAAACAACAAATAAAAATATTACATGATTAGAGCATTAATGAAAAAGATAAATAAATAAATTAAAATTGAAATGTATATACAAACCAACAATACAATAATCACTTACAATGTAAAGAACTCAAAACAATTGCAAGAAAAAAAAGGTGACCCTTCACAATTGTTTGAGACAAAAAATGTTAACTATGTAATATTCTTATAGCTAAAGAGTGGGATTGATGAGGGGAATACAAGCCAAACAAAACTAATGAGGGCCATAAACAGTTTCAAAACTATTAAATATGGACTCGAGAAATCCTAAGATGCTTACTAAACAAAGCCAACAACAAAATAATTAAGGTTCATTTTGGAAAAACTTTTTGGCTGCTTTACTTTAAGAAATTCTGTACTAACAAATATTTTACAACTCCATGGTAAACAATGGTTTTATAATCATAAAAAATTTTGAAGTAATTTGTTTTGAAGAAAAATAAAGGCGTTGTTCACATTGAATTTTAGACCTCTTATTAGGAAAATAGGGTTAATTCCAAATGAACTACAACTCAATGGAAATCTGCCAACCTTTTTAAGAGATAATAACATCAAATATTTTGGACAAAGACATTAAAGATAGCATAGTTCTTGAAAAGGAACTATAAGCAACTTCTTTGCTTGACTTCATAAAATTCTTCTTTGTAGGTTAGGTTAGGAATCCATAATAAAGCTAGCCTCATACTTGAAAAAAGCCAATCTTGTTATGACCATCACCACGAAAAACTGCAAAACATTTCATGTTGCACATGTGACAAAGCTACTACCAGATCTTTCCAACACAACTCCTAATCTAGTAGTAATTGCCAATCCAATGCCATCCCGTTTAGTCTCGAAGATCTTGATGACCAGTTAATTTAATCATGAGATGTTCCATATACCATAAAGTATAAAATACAAGTATTTATAAGTTTTAGAGAAGTAAAAATAAAACATAAATTCTAGGAATATTCATAAAGGCTATCAATAATCCATACAAATAACCAATTAAAAACCATTATCTATATTCAAAAACATATAATATACTATAACTTCCGTAAGCCATGATAGGACACCATAAGACCAATTAATGGCTAGGGAAAATTCGATGCTCTAGCCCAAAAGGTTTTTGTTGGCTAACCATAAGAAAGTTTACAAATAAAAGGTAATGAGGAACTAGCAACAAAAAGTCAGTCAAACTATCACATGAACATTGACAAAAAAGAATTAGATTTCCAATCAACAAAAGGAAAAAAGTACAAATCTTAAATGATTAACTTTTTCTATCGCTTTGAGAACACTATATTAGTGAGCTGAGATTCTCAATCTTCCTTTCTTATTGCAATAACCTTATCTGTCAACAAGCTTTTGCTTTCTTTTCCTCCTCCAATTCTAAAGATATTTGCTCCTTCTCAAGCTCACTCTGTAACACAAAAATTGAGTGCAATCATGAAGAACAGTGTCTTTGAAAATTAAATGAAAATTTGAAAAACTAACTATAGAGACATACATTAGATCTACAATAAATTATTGCAGATTAAGAATTTCTTCTTCAAGATGCTCAGAGTGAGAGCTCTATAACATATATGCATAAAATGATCACTCTTTGTGGCTTGTTGAAAAACAGGACATAAGTCTTTAGAGTAAAAAAGAAGCACAACTTTGCCCGAGGCTCCTCTTTTTTCCCTTTTTTGTCGCTTTAAGAGAGAAGCATCAATCACAATTTTTTCGCTCAAAGAAACAACAATTTGAAAAGTTAAAATGATATGCAAATATCTAAAAGTAGTCAATTTACAAAATAAAAAAAAATAAACAAAAAAATTATAGTCTACTTAATTGAAAGTTATTTTATAGAACGAATAACTTGTAGATGAAGTACACCTCATTCACATAGGCATAATTTTTTTCGTTTGAGGAGCCCTACTTCCAAACAAGAGATTGCTTTTTTTCTCGTCTGCAAGAATCTACCACAAAAAATATGATAAATAACCTACATTAATTTGTAAATATTTGACAAATATTTCATCTAGACAACTAAAATATCTCTTGGAATATAGCATAACATTAAAATGAGGACAAACCAACAAAAAATGATATGTCATCCCTGCAAAATTATTTATGAACTTCTTTTCACTAAATTTTGGCCAAACACATTAAGAACCACCACTACACTACAAGTCCCTATGTAATTGGTTAAATTTGAAAGAATAGCATGATTGCAATAGACCATTGCATACCACAGTAATTGTTCAAGGGATTAAGAATGCAAGATAAAATATAAAAAACCTCAAAGCGATATACGTCAAACTGTATAGGTTGCTAAGTGATTTGTTTGTTAATAACAGGAAGCGTTGCTGTCTTCATCTAAAACCTAAAAGAAAAGGGCTTTAGGTCAACATTACTCTTAAGAAACTAAAGTAATATGATATTTACAAGTTATGTACAACCCACAAAATCCATCATAACAAAGTTTGTTTTTATTTTTTCAACTACTTTAAATAAAAATAGCTACTATGTCCCACTACTTAGTTTGTGGAAACACTTTTTCTATTCCTAAACTAACCTTTACAAACAATCATAAAAACATCTATAGTATATGCAATTGTACAAGTATTATCATAAAGCAAAAGATAATTTAAAAACAAAAAAATTAAATAACTACTCTACATATTGATGAACCATAAACTTTTTGTCATTTTTAAAACACAAATTTGTTCACATATAAGAGAAAATTAAACGAATCCCTTAGCAACGTTGATGGAACAACTTTGTGACTTTCCCCCCTCTTTCAGTCCTAATTTTTTAGCAATATGCTCTTAGGCCTCTTGTCCTTGACAAAATGCTCTGATGATGAGTCAAGGAGGGTTGCCTTCTCCAAATTGCTCTTCAACTGAGGTGCTAGAGGAGATAGAGGCTACTTGTTTGATCAAAATCAAACCAGCATCTTTGTATAAGGAGGAACTTGAAGTGGTGTTTCAAGGAGATGAGAAAAAGAAGAAAGATGCATCTTTCAAATTCGAATTAGTTGGGACAATCTCCCACAGTCGCCCATGCATATAAAGTGTATGATAAGAATTCAAGGAAATTAAATTTAATGCACTATTCTTAATGGGTTTTCTAGATCACCAACACATTCTTATTCGATTCTCATTTGAAGAGGATAAGTTTCACTGCTAACTGCATAGAATGCAAACTATTGTGGAGCTCCAAATATGAGTTTTTAATTGGCATTGAGATTTTCAACGTAATTCCAAACACTTGTGAGCTCTGGTTTGGATCTCTTTCACCCATTTTTCTAGTGACAGCTTTTCTAATTAAACTTCTATGTGCTCTCAAAAATATATCAAATGTAAGCAATGCAAAATAGGGATAAAACTTATATTTAGTTGTGAGCATCTCAAAAAAAGTGCCAAAAAAACCTGTGTCCTAATTTATATTTGAATATATATCTGCAAAGGTACTGTTATGAGGAATCTATCGATATGTAGTTTGTAGTTTTAAGAGGTGAATATAATTTTCTATGAGTTTACAAAGAAAATATTAATAAAAAGAATTCATTTTAGTACTCTTAACTTCTCCCATGCCAAGGACTTAGTGCATATGTTTGGAAAACTTTGGGAGTGAAGAAAGGCAGTGAAAGTACGAAGAGGGAAAGAGAAGAGTTGAAGTTGAATAAGGAAAGAAAACAATATTGTCATTTGAAAAAAAGAATGAAAAAAGAAAAAAGGAAGACTATAAAAAAGAAAGGGATTTTTAATTCTTTTTGTATATATAACACACACTTTTCTTAAAACATGTATTAGTTAATTTGATTGTCAAAAAAGGGATGCATATGAGTTCCCTGAGAAATTGAAATTGCTGGAGATCATTACAATTTTTTTGTGTAATGATCGTAGGAGACAACTTTTTAGATCATACTAGTACGACCCTAGCAACTGGAGTTGGGAAGCTTTTTGGCCTAAGTGTGAAAAGGGAAAATGATAAAAATTGTGTTGGTCTAATCAAATGAACATATAGTATGATGGTTTGTCGAAACATCCATTGCATTTGAAAATTTTGAGAGCTCTATTGAATTTGATAATTTCAGGTTATCATATTAATACAACAAGATGATCATACCAATATGACGCATGAGCAGATGTTAACGATTCTACTAATGCAAAATTAAAATCAAAGAATACACTAAGCTGTGTACCACCTAATAAAGAGATCATCACTAAGCTGTGTACCACCTAATAAAGAGATCATCTTGTCTAATTGCTCATCCAACCATCTTTACATATGAGTATGGATTGTATTAGAGCAACATATTTATAGAATTGATACACCAATACATTATTACGTTTATCATGCTTTATACTTGCATGACGCTATTATTGGCCAATTACAATTAATATTATGGTGTTGTGCATATATGTTATGGATAGTACAACTGTGAAAGGTGAAGTGGACGAATATAATTAGTTGTGAGAGATTTCTTATCTTCATACAAATATGAGAATTGAACTAGACCTATACAATCAATTCCCTGATTACTTAATAGAAATCGATTGTACGATACATTGTCCAACAGATATATTAGAATGGGTTGTGCAGTACGATATGAAATATTGTATCTTTAAATGGCATTTGCAAATCCTTTTTGCAATGAAAATGTGTTCATCAAAAAAGACAAAGACAAGACAATTGATGTAAGTGTTTCTACTTCTAAGTTGGCTAAATATATTCCCCTTAAATGTGTCAACAAGTGTACATCAATAGCACATGAGAAGGCATACACAATGGTATTAAAGAAAAAAAGAGAAATATGACAACAATCACAAAGCCCTCTAGACTTACTAAATAATCCAAAAAAGAAACATATATTAGAGGTGCACATCTTCTTCTAAGAAAGAAGCTTGGAGAAAACTTATAATTCCTAGTCTTTAGCAAAAGAAATTTGTTAAGCCAAAAGCCATGGATATATCATTATCTATAAAAAGAGCATTTTAGGAAATTTGACATTAAATTTCTCAACAAGTTTTATAACCAACTTCATGTCATCTTGAAGGTATTAACTTTGATAAAAGCTACTTTCACTTATTGGATAATGTTGGGAATGATGGGGAGGAATCTACTGCCCAAAATTTTGGTAATGATCATATAAACAAAATAATAAATAGAGAGTGGTCGATCCTCTAAGATTGATTAGGAAATCATTGTCTTTGAAATAAGCATGATATCTACAGAACAAATGTTGATGCAGACCTTGTTGTAACAAAGGCCTAAGTGACAACCATAATGAAATTCCTCCAAATGATATCCAAACAATCCAAGAAGAACTCAACGACGAAGGCAAATGATAAGATTGCTGCAAATTCAGAAAAGGATTGGTATTTTTAGGAACCCCACGAAGAGCAATGTTAAAAAAGCCTATTAAGGAAGATCATCAACCCAATCGAGCATGAATGGTAAATTAAAGCCCAAAGTTGTCTATGAGGTTGTCAACAATAAAGGTTTGTATTCAATCACAAGACACCAATAAAAATAGTCATTCCAAGAGAATTAGAATCCTTCCTATATTTTAATCAACATAAAATAAGTTCATGTTTTTTTCTTCAACGTGCAACCAACAAAACTTTGCATGTTCCACAAGAGATAAGATTCTTAAAGATAACGATATCAATTTGACATTGTCTTTCCTTATAAAGCAAGAAATCATGCAAGGAGAAGATGCTCTTGTGGAATAGAAAAAATCAATCTTTTCTTTAAGGGATTAGATCCCTTTCAGAACTTGCAAAGAAATTTGATCCACTTGAGCTTGAATAAGTAATGTTAAGGGCCATATCATAAGATAAAATCCCTTGGTACTCCATAATAAGCTTAAATTTCACTAGTAAGTTAAAAAAATTCTTGAACTTTAAGAAGATTCCCCTTGGATTTAGGCATATAAGAAATGATGCAAGTTAAGTACTCAAAGAATGGATTCAAGGAGAGCCACACAAGGGAATTTGGGAAGACCATCATCAATCCTCATTAGATAGGGCCCAAAAAAGCTTAGAATGGATTGGATTCCTTAAACAATTGTTGAAAAAAATAAAGGTGGGCCCAAGCAAGGAACATCATCCACCATAGTATTTATAAGAAGAATTAGTACATTTCTCATTTTTGCTTTCTTCTCATTATCTCCAATTAATGGGCGCAAAGCCTCTAAATTCATACCAAGAGAGAAGAATCAATAATTCATATGCAAATGAAGGGAAGAGGAACCACCTGTCTTTTAAGGGATGATGGGATTAACTGTGCTAGATTTGAGTCACACTCAACTTTAAAGGACAAATATTATAACTAATGGCTATCACCATATGAAAAATTTAGAGTTAGATGATCCCTCAACATAATCAATTGTATCTACAACAAGATGTTGCATTGTGGCCAATGGCATGGAGTCATGTCTAGTACTATCAACACCAAGTTAATGAAGTTAGGAGAATCCATTCCCCACTTATCAACGGTGTCCTGC
The DNA here is from genome assembly GCA_023846275.1 of Vanilla planifolia. Taxonomy (NCBI): domain Eukaryota; kingdom Viridiplantae; phylum Streptophyta; class Magnoliopsida; order Asparagales; family Orchidaceae; genus Vanilla; species Vanilla planifolia. The sequence goes on along the minus strand of CM043866.1, from coordinate 42,493,577 downwards.
TCTAGCATTCCATGCCATGGCCTCAACAAGATGCATTTATGCTAAGAACTAGTGTTTTAATACAATACCTAACAAGGGAACGAAACCATTCGCCTCATATTCCAATGCTAACTCTAAGAAGATGTCAAAACCACCATTCTAGCATAGTTAAGTTAAGTTGCTAGACAAGGTTTCCTTGGAAAATGAATTAAGTCTTTTAGACAATTGCAGATAGCTTTCGAATAAAATTTCATGTAAGAATTTGTTATGGGAGAGTTTTGGAGGGGTAGGCCAAACATGATTGTTGTATGTATAAGAGGGGAGGTGGTCGAAGTGATTGCAACTTGAAGGGCAACAGAAGTGGATGCTAGTGCCATGCTTGTGGGAGGAGCAAGTGGGCACAAGTTGTGCCTAATTTGTTGATTTAGAAAAGTGAGTTCTAGCCTTCATCTTAAGATAAAGTTGTTAGTAAGAAGCTTTACAGGGGGAAAGAGCATTGTATAGATGACAAAGGAATAACAAGACAACGAGACTAGGTTTCGAGAGACAAAGAAATGATGCATGGTACTGTACCTAACAAATCAAAGGATTGTTGACGGGGGCAAGGAGGGAGCTGGCCCACCAAGGAAGCATTGTGAAGACAATAGAGACATCAAAAGATAAGGAAGATGAGAAGGAAGAAAGGAAGCATAGAGTGATAGAACAAAAAGGCATGAAAAAAATGGTGCAACACAAAAGGATGGAATGGTGTGGAAGTATAATGTCAAAAATAGACATTTATTGCTAAGCGGGACCATATAAGAATAACATTGATTTAAGCAAGATGAGGTACGAGCACTGAAAATCTTAAGCAAGGGGGAGGTATGTACTCCAAGCCACTGTGACAAAGAAAACTCATCTTTAGTTGTATCGATAATTGGAAAATAACAATTATCTTAAAAATAATTTTTAAAATGGAGAAAGATCATTATGAAGTTTGTAACTAATACGTCTGCAATATTTTTGTTATTATGAAAAGTAGTATAAATTATTTGTCAAAAATGTAGGAAATATGTCACTAAAGAAATGGCACTTCATAAAGTGCTTATCATTGAACAAATAAAGTTATAGCTTCAGAGTAATTTGTTGTTAGTTTCTAACAACTATGAAGCATGAACAAATTCCAAAAGTAGACAATCAAAAGGATTTGGAAGCTCCAACTAATTTCCAAATATTCAAGGTACTAATCAGGAGATCGCTTTCAAACTCATTGAATCCAAAATTGATGAAAAAAATCAGGGGAGATATAAAATGATGAAAATCAACGAAACAGTACGAAGTAACAAGACCAATTTCTAGGCCGTACCCTGAAAGATGCTACAAGTTGTCAAAGCACGCATTGTAGTGCACTAGCCATGCACTGCATGCGAAGGTGCATGAGCACACAAAAAGGGCTACGACATACCAGGAGAGTGTGCTTGCATGGGGCGGGCACACGTGTAATGACCAACTTCATACATGTTTTGTGTGCGAGAATAGGAACCTCTCCCCTGGATAGCCCATTGACATAGGTTTACAGATGTAGGGTGTGGGGCGCATGTGAGTGATAGACTAGAATAGGTGCAAATTTTAAATTTTTGATCAAAATCACATCTTTTTTGTTTTATAATTAAATATTTTACTCTAACATCTATTAAAAAGGATGATGAGGATGTGTGAAATAAATCAGAACTTTTATAAATTAAAAACTTGAAACATTTAAGAATTTTAAGAATTAAAAGTTCAGGAATTCAAAACCACTTGAATTGATTCTTAGAGAATCCAATCTTTTTATTAAAAAACTCATCCTCTCCATTGACCTTGTTCTTTGCTTCTAGCCATTTTTGCATTTTCACTTCCATTATTTCTATTCTTAAAAAATGTGCTAATGAGGGCTCAAGATGAAAATATCTCATAGGAAAATCATGTACTTCATTAAATTGAACATGAGTTTATTGTATATTCTTAACTGATTTTTTTCCCCTGGACACATAGAACTGGATGTGGATCGCATAAAATGATTTAAGGCTACACAAGTTAGTGGCTTAACCATGACAATACTTTTAGCCAATGCTTATAAGGTCCTAATTAATTTTAATTTACATCTCCTATGTTAAGCATCTTTGATGAACTTAATAGCCCATAGCCCAAGTCAATTGCATGGGTTGTATGGGAATTCATGTAGTAAATTCCCCAATAAATTTAAATCTAATAAATTGAATAAGGAACCTGTGAGAGGGTGATGTTACAAATCATAGAAGTATTTGCATTTCCACCAAGAGAAGGCTGCAAAATCGAGTTAACTTGATATCCTTATATGGTACATGACCACTAGATGACAATCTTCCATGAGAAACAACACGTGAGCCATATAATTGACAAGTAAAAATATAATGATGCAACATACCCTTGGCTTTCTCAACACCATCTCTTAGTTTTTTAATTATGGCATTAAGGGTCATCAAGCACTTATTTATATATGAGCCTTCTCTCAACCGCACACCTTCTACACCAGTTTTAACAGCATGTTCTGATCCAGCAAGATCCACCAAATTTTATCAATAAAAAAAAGAAAACACTACACAGACCATCAAGAATTATTCCAAAAAGAAGCATAAGAGATGACAAACAAACAAAACAAAAGCATGATTATTTTGCAGCTAAAACAACATACCAGAACAGATACACGAACAGCATCAAAAACATTAATTGAATCATCTTTCCTACTTCTCTCCCTTCTTTCAACAATCTGGAATTAAATTTAATTAGTTGAGATACTTAAAAAAAGTTCAACAGAAAGCACGATAACAAAGAAATATACATGACATGCGAAAAATTCTATAGGAGCGACTAGTATAAAGGTTCATGTTTGTCTCCCCAATGTGTTGATGAACTGTAAAACAAAAGAAATTGTGCCCTAAAGTTGCAATGCTACTACATTATAATTGAAATGAGGAAATGATGTTTTGGCCTTAAATTCACCAAATTCCATGAGTTGAAGAACTCAACCGAGGGAGGTAACAATCTCCTCTTTCAAACCAACAACATGTATGCCTCTCTTTATAAATAAGGTAGAACTTATAATTCAAATAGAAATAAATAAATTTCATTGTGATGCAACATAGAACCATATTGATCAAATTGGAAATATACCTCAAGTAATTCGTGAGTTTGCAACTTTCGATGCCCAGGAGCCCACAAGTCATTTATCTCCTCGTTGTATAAGACACTCAAATAAGGAACTCTTTATCCACTTTCTAAATATCAAAAAAAAAAATAAAGCAAAAAAGCTTTGCAGATAGTACAAGATTAAAATAATTTTTACGTAAACCTTGATTTCTTTGAGAGATGAAACATTAAGCTAATAATTACAAGTAGATCTATGTTTGGTAGATAAAAAACATTTTTATAAGTCAGGGACTTCTATGTAGTAAAAGGGGACATGGATGATAAACTATTTTATTAGTTCAAAAAGGCAAGTGTATTAAAAGCCAAAAATTAAGATAAAAATAATCGTCTAAAAGGAACACTCTAGAAAAATATAAAAAATAATGCATTTAATTATGAAAAAATATTCATAAAAAAATGGATGGATTTATAGTTGTAGAGAAAAACCACTACTTGAATAATTCTAAATAACTCATGAACAAAAAGAAGTATGATTCCCAGTTGACTCATAGATCCTCTCATGGTATAGGACTTACCATTATTGTTTTTCCATATGCAAAAACAATGCTTGTTAGCAAAACATTTTATCGATAAGAAATAACATGTAAAACAATTATTACTTAAAAATGCTACCTACAACATATACACTTAACCAAATTCATCCACTAGAAGAGAAGATATACCATAAACTAATACAAGTTTAAGAAAATTATACCTGTTTGAGTGCTTCAAACAAGTGGAACTCATATAAAAATCAATGAATTGAATTCGATAATTTCTTAAGCTCACATAAAATAGCACCAAAGTTCGCAGGCTAATCCAAAGAAAACTTTTGACATATTCTGTAATGCAAAATACATGTGATCTGGTCTGTAATGAAATGTTCTTTCAAAACATCCCTATTCAATTGAAAATCAAAGTAGAATTTAGAGAAGACTTAGTTTATATAAATTCATTAGCTTAAGCTATAGTCCATATTCAACAATGACCAATAACTTAGAACATATTTCCTCCACTTTTCTATTGGGCCTTAAAAAATATGAGCACTCAAAGGTAAAACATATATGTAATAAAGCTACAACAAAGAAGAAATGTTGGCTAATCCATGTGAAATAAAGATCAACCATTGTTTGACCAAGTGACCTTAAGATATGACCTTAACATCATAACATAGTATACTTCCATCTTCCCTTGAGCCATCCAAACAACTTTCGCAAGGTTCTATTTTAAAAGCTTGACTACATTCCTCAGCAAAGGAATTGTTTTCATCAAACTTTGTTTCTTAATACCTCTTTGATTTTATAATCTTGAAAGAAAACTTGCAGCATAAAGTAATTTGAATCCTCCATATAATTGTTCTTTACGATTTTCTTTCACTATACACCCAACATTAATATTTCTAAGAACCAACATCAAATATACTCCTCTATAATTAACATAAATTATATATCAATTTTTTTCCAATGTTAACATATCAAACACTAATTTTTCGAATGTTAACATACCAAATACTCATAATTAATATGGACCACACCAAAGAATTTAATAAACTAGTAAACACATATATACATGCTTGTTAAGCTCATTTCTAATTTTTTGAATTAAATCTACATAATATTTTTACTGAAAATGAACTGGAAGTCTGTACAAAAAAGTCAGGCAATGATCAAGGAAACCAAATCTAAAAACTATGGATAGAAATCTTTAGAAGCTATGACTAAGATCTCAAGTAGTGAATCCAAGTTTTGTTAAGTTTTGAATGCATATCAAGGGTTTGTGGAGTTCAGTGACTATGGTATTATATTTCTTATTTTCGTTTTCTTGTTCATTATCCATAGTTTTCCTTCAAGTTGCCATTCCATTTTTGTTGCTTTCTTTCTTTGATTTGTATTTGTATAGAAAATATCATCTTGATTGTTTTTGCAACTTCTTACATGTGATAAATTCATGCTATGAAGTATGGACTTCCTTCTATGAAAATTTCTTGTTATAGTTACTACTCACAAATGTTTTCTTGAATTTCTTGAGATCTCATGTGATCACTTCTCTACATGATATGGATTCTAGTGCAACATGCTTAGTTCTTCCTATAGATGGCCCAAGTTTTCTTTCCTTGATGAAATAATGCCATATAAATCTAGTTGTTCATTATCTTCTTTAAAAATGGTTTCAGATTGACTAGTCACATTTTTTTGACATGGATTGGCATGGAACAAAAGTTAAGTTGATTGTCCAATATCATTGAACCTTAATTTCATGGATAAAATACAAGCCAGGCAAAGAACTACTCTACCACACTTTTCAACTTGTTAGATCAACAAATCAGGCAATCAAACAATGGAATTGTAGCTTCTAAAACTGTCTACCAGTTTAACCGGTTTCCTCCAAGTCCAGATTCTATTTAAACGAAGTGAAGGGTTGTGTAATGCAATTCAAAACCTTTGCAAAACTAACCAAAAAAATGACATGAAGCCCAAACAAAATTGCATTATGTTAATGCACCCCATGGAAGGAATGCGTTGTATTCTATAAATAAAGTGACAAGTGAGCACGAGCTCTGCACTCCCGAATGTTTTCTTAAATGAACAAGTGCAACCGCATTATCTTGGATGACTGAATAAAAACGTCAGTCCAAGGCACAAGAACTATTATAGGATATTAAAAAATATGTACTTTAGTTAGAAAGTTGATAAAATTTTTGAATATAATTATTCAATGAAAGACAAATGTTGTGTGTTAAAAAAGCAAAGTAGATGTGAGAAATAGCAAAAGAATTTAATACTTTAGGATTTAAGTTTGGACAATTAGGTTAGAAAAATTATAGAAATAGAATTGTCATAATTTTCAATAAAACTTTAAAAGGTTTAATAGATATTATCAGGATTAGTGAAAGGATCATAGCTTCAAAGATCATTATGACAAGGCAAGCTATAAATGTTGGCAATGACCACTCCTAAAAAGAGAGAAAGGTACATATATCGACCTACCAAAACAAAAAAAATGGGAAAACCAAATATCTATGCCAACTAAAATGGACCAAGATTGTCTATCAAAAAGTACCAATAGATGATGATGATATTAAAATCATCATGAATAAGCTACCTTCATTAGCTTTTTAACAAAAAATATGACAAGAAATTTGATTAAGGGAAGTATTGTGCACCAAGACCTCAACTTAATATATGTTGAGCTATATACCTACTTTCTATCTTGATAACCACAAGTTAATCCTCAAGGACATCCTTAATAGCTTATCTTTATCGCACGAGCAATTACAACTTCCCACTAATGATTAGCATTCATAATTGGCACCTTCAACCAAAGTATCAATGGACTCTAACACTCCTATACAACCAATCAAAAGCTTAGAAAGATCTCATGATCATAGATAAGCTTCATCAATTATGTTCTACAATCTCTCGAAGCAAGCTCTACCCTGAGACAAGTCATCATGCATTTTCTTCACACTTTGGCTAATTTTGTAGGATGCATTCATAATTATAAAATATTTGAAGTTCCTCAATAAAATCCTATTATGTTAATCCTATATACAACCTCAAAGATGTCAATTAGTATCATATACATCAAAGGCATGACCATTTTGCACTTGAGTTATAAAGTGTTGCACACAAAAAATAATGAAATCAACCTAAACCAATAAGACTAGGCACTACAATGTGCCTCTACCCTCCAACTAAGACTACCTTCTTAGTCAAGAAGAATTTTGGTCAATAAATATCCACTAAATTTCCTTCCATCAAAATAGACACTCTTGTATAGATCGTAATTGCCTTCATCTACAACTCTTTCCACTTCCTTTATTTGTTTCATCATTTCTTAAAACCATAGCCTCCTCCTTGCACCAAAGGAGCTCCATTAGCCACAACCATAAGTGGTCACAATGTTTCCTCATTGCCATCGATTCCTCCATAGTCAACCTCTATGAGTTCACTTTCTTATCCCTCACCTTGCCATACTTCCTTTTGTTCTTTACCACATCTTGTTAATCATCTCATATATTATCTTATGGTTTCTCATTTTCCTTTTTAGTTAATTGATTAATTATTGGAAAACTTTTAGTGATGAAACAAAAGAAATCTATGGTATTATTTTCCAAGTTCCATCTTTACAAGAGCAAAAATTTAAAATAATTTGTTAAATTAATTATTTTGGACTAATAATTAATTGAATATTTAGTAAAAAAAGAACTAATGATGTTAATCATGTAAATTGAATATGTTCTTAACATCAATATTGTACTTAAGTAGCTGAAGTCGAACTTGGCTCGAGTAACTTTGCAAATCATTGCGTGTTCAAATCAGATTTGTATATTCTAGGATAATCAGCTTTACCTAATCATGCCTTTAATTATTAAATGCCAAAGATGCATAATAGTACTATATCACATATAAAAACACCTTGGTTGATTGTATATAAGTTGCATTCTATAGTAAAACTATGAAAACTCAATAGACTTTCAAGTCAAACTTCTAATACCACAACATCCCTCTTTGTTTCCAAGTTTAAGACTAACTCATCACCCAACACAAATATGCCCAAGGTAATAAAGCATTTATGTCATTCCTTTGAGGCTAGAAAAGATGATGATGTTCTAACTAGCAATAAATGATAATTTGATTCGAATAGAATAGTCATCTTGGAGTATTTTATGCAATGAATACACAACTCATGGCTTGGCAGTTGTCAACTTTTGCATCATAAACTATCAAAATACCATTGTGCTGGTTATTAAGAAAGCATTTCAACATCTTCTTCATATGCATGATCAACATCATTACAACTAATGTCAAAACAAGTGAACATAATGGTGACACTCTTAAAAATTAAATAGTTTGCATTTATTTAAACCTTTGCAATATGAACTCCCTCAAACTTGGCCTTTTCAACCTTTTACAAGAAGCCTAAGGCACCTATACTTATTAAGGTACTTTCCCAACATTTTTCTCGCAATTTCACAACTTAAACAAGTTAAAGTTAACAGATTAGCTGATTGAAAGATCTTAACTCCAATAAAAGTTGTAGCAAATAAAGTTGGGGATGCAATTTCAGTCATAAACCTTTCAATAAAATTAGACTTGAACTGGATGCTAAATAATTCTCTCTAAAAGACAATTTTTATGATCATGAATATCTCATCTCCAAGAAGAATTTACACTTTCAATGGGTAAACTTGCTACACTATTTTGTGTCAACAAATAAGACTTCTAAACAAGATGTTTTGCCTAAAACCAACTAGAATTGATAATGCTAGCACAATGTTGTATGTTAATCTTAATCAACTTAGCCAACATACTTACCACTTTTTGGTGATCAAGATGTTGTTTTGAGGTTGCATAACAAAAAAAGACAACATTTTTGCTAACTGTGATGACATATTATGAAAAGTGGGTTGTCAAACTTAGTGAAAGAATGGAACTTTAGATTATAAGAAAAGATGTTGCATTAACTTTATGCATCATTTATGATAAATTGACCACTCGACCTATACATGGTGTGATAGTTAAGGTTGCGTTACTTAGGAAAGCTACTTTTATCTTAAGATGAAAAGATACTCATCTCCAATTGGTTGATAAATTCACAAATGGTTTTTTGAATGTTTTTGTATATAAACTTTGCTCTCAAACTCACACAATCTAAAGCATCAACGAAGGAGTACGATACTTAAGTGCCTCTTTATGACTATCAAAAATTTTAATCCTTATTTTTTGAGAAATAGAAAATCATTATTTGGAACAAAACATTTTTTATTTGAAAACCTTTTTATCATTTTTTTAAAAACAAAGACAATTGCTAAAAAAATAACAATTTAATTCTTTTTCACAAAGACATGATTCACATAATTTAAAAAGTTCATACAATGAAAAAATAATAGTAATTCAATCAAATATCAAATAAATACATATAATTGTCACAATATCTCATGCATTGAATATCAACAAATTTCTAACCCACCATATAAGCAAAAGTAAATAACTATAAAGCTAATATCACCCTCATTGCTCTCTTATATTCTTGTGATAAGTGTACCCCTCATTATTTAAGACTCTCATTAGTTTATTCATATATGCTAAGTAAATTTTTATAAGCAATTTATGTTTATTATATCTTAAAATCACCAATAGGCCATGTTTCATTATAATCACTTTTCTTGAACGTGTTGTTTAAATATACTTGCAATTGTTGTATGACTGCCATAGGAACAAATAATCAGGCAACAAACTTTTTGTGATATGTTTTCGTTTTGTAAATTTTTTTAGCCAAAACATACTAAGCCAAAAATCACTAGCTCAAAAGACAAAAATATCTAGAAAAATACAATGCACTAGAAGATAGGGTCATGACGTATGTTATATCCCAATAACAAAATATATTATAGGAATTGTAAGTTATCTAAAATGAGACTAATATATGAGTGCAATGTTTCTAAACTTTACATTAAATACTTTTAAATTTGCTCTGTAATTATTTTGACCCTTATTTCAAATCTCCATAAGAACGCAAGCCCCTCTAAATCCAATATTTTCCTTCATTCAACCCTTTTCCCTTTCCTTTCTAATAACAATTATAGTTTAATCATCAAAACAAAAGCTAGATATTCTTTTAAAATTAGGTTTCACATCTGAAGGATACCCAGGAGTGAGTAAAACACATCATTAGTTCTATTATTAGATTCCAACTTCTTCTTTTAATATAAGAGCCTTATTCTTAAGACAAATAGTCGTTTAACTTTTATAATCTCTTTTTTTGATACTCGTAGAAATAATATCTTATTTACTTAAATAAAATACATTTTCTATTTTTTTGCTTCTTAATATAATGCAAATTAGTGATGTATGTCATACCATGCATGTTAAAAATATTTTGCCAACTTAAAAAGCCAAAAAATGCTCCTAATTTTTTCATACAAAAGTTAATTAAGAAAAAATAAAACAAACAATTAATTTTCTCATAGGCTCTTCCAAAATAATTTACATCACTTTCTCTATATCAAAAACTTTCAATGCATACATGACAAGTCTCATCTCTCATATTTTATGCAGCCAACTCTAGGATATAAAATTCCAAAAAAGCTTCATAAAATTCTCTTTAGGATATTTTAAAATGTGATCTTCCTCAAAATTAGAATCTACATTGCCTTATCACACTTGCTTAGCAACACTATTTAATATTAATACCACCAAAAGAACCCTCTTATGGTCCACACACATCGTGCTATTAAAAAACATTTCAATTTTATCTAAGCAACCGCAAACTTGGAAAGGATCTATAGTGCTTATAAGGTGTAGTGAACGTAAGCTTAGGAATTGCTCCATAAGACAATTTCCTTGATTCATTCTCGCATTCTTCTCTTTTTTAGCTTGTATAACAACCCTACTAAACTGTATCCCTGATATACTCTCCCTTCAATTAATCCCTTTCCCTTGAGCTATTATGGCCATTTTGCTAATAGAATGGTTCTCTTCTTCCTTACATATCTTTTTATTTCCAAACTCCATGTCGCACATTCTAAAATTTCAAGTCATATTCTAAAATAAATTCAACAAAATTTCAATTCATATATATTAAAAAATAAATCCGAAAACTTAAAATTCAATTCATCATGCATTTAATTACTAAAAAATCTACCCAATAAATATAAAAATTAAATCTCAAATAATTATCCCAAAATTTCATAGACAATTTTTAATTCTTTCAGAAAACTTACAACTAGTTAAAGCGCTATATATCACCTTGACATATAGTATGTCCATATAAGGTATTACTCTCTACTTTGTGCAATTCTTATTATTCTTGTATTGTACATAGTATCAACCTATCATACATAATAATTCATGTATTGTATGCAATTCTCTAGTTGGCCCTTATAAACTCGATGTATCATATATATAAATTCATGTATTGTACGTAATTCTTTGTTTTGTCTTCATACCCTTGACATATTACTTATAATTCTCTAGCTAGTCATTATACACTCTATACACCATATGTCTAGGGGTGACCTACCGTACATTAAGCAACAACATATTATGCTTAACAATTCATGTCAATACATGAAACAAGGTTTCCACATTTTCCCAATCTTTATGTTTTCGTCAATTTTATATAATTACAAGCATTGTTAAGAACATTATAAGCATACAATTCTATTCAAACATGCATAAATTATGTACATGAACAAAAAATAGGTTGTACAAGCCCCAATTAGATCAACCCTTACATTAATAATAGTAGAAATCATCTTCTCTACTCCCCAATGACTACCATTCTCTTATGTTTAAGGTTATAACTCATCTTGTAAAGGATGGACATCCTCTTTTATTTGTAACAAATACATATTAAATTGTCGTCTTGCTATCCCATAGACATATTTTTCCTAAATCCAAGGTCTGCACTTAAAACTTCTTGGTCATATTCTTGCTCTTTCTTTGATCTCTAAATCTCAAACAAATTAGCAATCATCTCTGCCAGATTGTTTATTAGATTTTTTATTTATTTAGGTACAATAATTAATTTAGCAATTGGTACCAAATTACTATTAGTGTTATCAATGCAAGTAAATATGTTATTAACTAGATGTCACACACATGTAGTTCACATAAAAATTTGTGCAAATTGATTTGCAAATTATAGTGCTGTTTTGGATAACACATTTAGCAGTATGTGAGTTTTACTTATTAGAAAAAATTATGGCTTTTGTTGTGAACACTCTCCTTAATTCAAGACACATGACAAATATAGTTTAACATATACATTCTCAAAATATTAAAATTCAACTACGACCTTGTTTTCTTACTATCATTAATCTTAACTATAAAAAAATTTTGATATAAATTGTTATGTGATATGTATACTTGTGATTGGTATATGATCTCCAAGGATAAAAAATGATATGTAGTGACATATTGGTTATTTAAGTTCTTACTTTATTCACATATGACTTGTTGTCCATATTCAATGCATTTGACATTATAATTATTTATTTACAATATTAATGATTTATATGAAGCTCATGATTCTTAGTGATAGCACATCATTTAAAATATCATCACCATTGATCATATGGCAATGATTGTATGTGGGACGTAATGGTTAATGTTATCCTTAAGTTGTATAAAGGTTGGCTAATCCAATCAAAAAGCCCAAGAAGTCATGACTCTTCTATTTCAGGATAATGGTGAGCATCCTTCTAACCGAAATCGACATGATAATTATGTTACCTCTGAACTATTGCGATTGGATGGTAGGATGTTTGACTCCATATATGAATATACATATATTATTCTTTGCATGAATATAGTGGATCATGATGCCAAATAGCTATATCATGTGTATGGTTGTAAATGTTGTCTATTTGGCAAGTTTGATGATTACCTATTGTATAATATTGAAGTACATAAATTTTGTCAACATTTACATTATATTAAATTAACTTGATTAACATGATTAATCAAAATAAATAATTTTTAATAGCATTTAAGAGTTGATGCACATCTTTACTTACATTGTTCATGAATAACATATATGATACTATATTCCATACTTTTAGTTTTTAATCTTATTCAATTGCATATGGTAAAGCATTCATTCTCCATCACCTTGTCGTACATGTTGTGACATGAAGTTTCATCAACTAATTGGTTAGAACCTCAAACTTTGCTTTATATATTTTTTTAGATCCAATTTACTTGATTAGTAAATTGTCATTGGAGTATTAATAATAAACTATCTTTTGAAATTGGTATATTCAGGTGTTTTATTATATTATCTTAATTAATTCTCTTGTCATCTTCAAAATTTGGTCTATGAATGACATTATATTATTCACATTATAAGTGCTTATTATGAAATTTAGTGTAATGATGTGTGCATATTTTTTTAATTAAATAAGACTTGTTTGCTCTAATTGTCAAATTCTTCTCTAACATATATCTTTTTTATTTTAATAATAAAAAGTCAAATTACTTGGCCATTATTTCCAGCTTGCTATCAAAGTGATGGATTTTTCTCATATTATCATGATACGACACATAATGACACCATGGTGATTTAGCCTTGTATTTCTTCCCAAATAGAGAAAAACATGAGAGCAAACATGCAATAATAGCACAATGGACTATTGTAGAGCAAATTGTAGGAATGGCAAATATATGCATGATATGAATTGTTTTGGATGCATGAAGGAGCATATCATGAATAGGTTTCTTAGCTGAAAATCAATTGAATAAATCACAAAAACTAGAACAATAAATTGAATCATTAAATTTTATATTGTTTAAATGTGTACAACATATGTTTGGCATAGACATCACTTTTCAATAGTACAAATAAGCACAAGTTCAAGTAGCATTACACACCTAAAAGAAGTTCAAACCGAGCATATATATTCTACAATAAGGGACACCAAACAATTAGAAGAATCCATCCTTCAACTTGAGGAATTTACATTGATTTATTTGTTTAAGTTAAATCAATTTTATATGTAATTCATTTTCATTAAATAGTAGAAGTTATATGTACCTATAGCTAGTTCATTTCTTCAAAATATTGCATGATATCAACAAGAAAATACGTAACATGTTATAACAAGTTGGTTATTTATATGATAATTTTATTCATATGAAACTAACTTAGCATATTTATTATTGAACATAATACTCTTTCATAAACATTGCAACTCATGTGATACCTATAATACATATTCCTTTAAAGATCATGTTGCATAATATTATTACATCATAATTAATAACTCTATGATTGATTATAGATAAGTGTAATTAAATGTTAAATATGATAATTAATGATAACATTTTTATTATTTGATTGCATAACTAGGCCAACAAGCTCTCAGAGAGACAACTCTAATATTTCATGTTAGTAATAACCACATTTTCATTTTAGGTTGGACGTAAAGTTCTTCTTATTTTAAGGTGACCACAATATATCCCCAAAGTGATTATATTATATATGAGTTATGACAAGTAAATTGCTAAGTACATGATTACTTATATATATGTATATGTATTGTGTAGATATATTAGAATATTGATGCATACTAACTCTATTTTTTGTATCATAAGTTTAGTTGAAATTCAAATGAGCAGTTTGATAAGTTGAAATTTTGCTTTTCAAAATGTTGATTTTCATAGTTTATGTGGGTATTTATTTTTTTTGGCATTAGTTCAATTGTCATGTCTAAAACATTTAAGTAATTAGAAGTAACATTTGAACATTGATGCATGTCTTATTTTTTCAATTATGAACATCATGCATGATACAATTTACAAACTTGTTTTATGTTTCATTTTACTTCTTATATGCTACGAGACCATATTCATGAAGAAATGATTATTATTTATTACATAAACCCTTGACATTCCCTTGTGTATATCTACACCCCAATGATTATTGCTCAAGCTTTGTCAAGGACTTTCACCTATTAGTTTTCTTTGTAAACTTAGATGTTATTTCATATATTAACTTTTAAATCTATCTCACTAATTAGTAGAAATCACCACATGCCTCCAGCACTAGACTATCTATTGGGATGAACATTTAAGTGTTTAATTTTATTGATTGTCTTATTATCATTTTGATTTAGATAATCAGTAAATATTCTTATTTCAAATACTATTATATTAATAATATGTATACTTTTGTTTTGAATAAACAAAATTAATTAAGTTTCTATTATTCATTTTATTTTATCTATGTAAATAATAATTCTTATTGTAATACAAAATCAAATCATTTAACCTTGATCCTAAACATAGATCGTATAGACTGAGATTAAATCTCCCTTCATTATGCCAAGGTTATCTTGATGTAGTGCCTTCCAAACCTGGGATATGGCACTCACTTATAAAGCCATACATCCACATAGGGCTCGATATGCCCTAGCTATTGGTTGTTCCCCTTTTTTTACCTATGCTTTGAATGCCTTCCATGCCCTAACAATGTGATACATTGATTCATATTACACAAAAAATCACTAAAAAGTTTTTTTGTGGAAAACTAAAAAATAAGACTAATATTGTCCTTTCACTTCCATGAATTGTAGGTCACCGCCATTTACCTTGGTCTACATTCATGGTAAGAAATTCAAATCTTTAAAGAAAATGGAAAAATAGCATTAGGCTTTAAAAAAATGTGGATCAATTTTCACAAAAACAATTGAGATAGTGTTTAAAATGCTTATGTAGGTGTTGGTGCCCATATTTCCCATACTCAACTTTAAACAAAATCATAGGGTACAAAAAAATGTCCCAGGGGCTGTAATCAGGCATCTTGGTATCTGTGGTATCATTGTGTAGACTTCCTTAGGCATTCCTGATTATATTATTCTGAAATCATACACAATGAAAACCAATGTTGACATACCGTTAAATCCACGAACAACGAAGGCAACAATATCTTTCACCTGGGCATCAAAAATTTCAACCATCTTGCAAACTTCCTCGAAAACCCTATCTGAAGTTAAATAAAGAGGTTTAGGAATCAATGACCATTGGAGCAACAGTATATATGGAGGAGTGGTGATGGTGGCGGGGACTTACGAAACTCAAACATGGCTGAAAAATTAACACGAAAGATGGAATTCTCGGAGATCCACCAAGGGCTTGTTTGAGACTCTTAAGGCGAAAGAAAAAATTCGTAGTGAGCTTTCCCACTCATTCGCAGCCAATTTGTTGTGATGACTAATGAACTTCTAAAGAATTGAGCTGTTGCCCGGTGGGTCTAGGTCTAACCCAATTCCCTATTATTCCGACACGTTTGATCAAGCACAATGTGATACAATCTAGCACACCATACGTTATCCTAACTTGTGATCGATAATTTAACTTTTTAAAAATAATTTAAATGCAACATGTTTTTATTACTTTTAGTCTTTTATTGTGTAACATAAATTTATCTAAAAATGTAGAGATATTTATCATTTGAAAATGAGTTTTATATGTGCTCAACATCTTGTGTGCATGACTAATGAGGCTCACAAAGTGTAAATTCTCTTAAAAATTTAATTGTTGCATGCTCCTAACACCTTGATAAGGTGATAGTTTATTAGGAGACTTTACTTCTTCATTCATAGAATTTTCATAATATAAAATACACTAAAGGAAATATGCAACATAATGTGGCTAGTACAAAGAAACAATTGGATGGTGCATTATGTAATAGGGTTTTTTCAAGCTTGGTTGTAGCCTTAGCCTCATGTCGTTCTATTTCCATGTGTAGCTGAACACTTGGTGCACTACAACACCGATAGTGTACTTTTTGCACATCTAGTAGCAAGTACTTGCACTCCTTATTACATCTAATGATGTGCATGGAACTGGTGGTGTAATATTTTTTGGGATTTTTAACACTGCCATGTGTTGGTTCTTATATAAGGTGATGCCTATTTAAGAGAATTATCATTATGCATGTTCAAAGTGTTACTCTTTTTCCTCTTTATAGGGCCTTGTGAAGCACAATTATGTCACTTTGTGATGAAGGTTTAACAATCCCATCTACTTTTAGAAATGCCTTTGTCATCAATGTTCTTGCCATTTTGGCGTATGATGTATGGCAGCATCTCAGTGTCCCATATGTTGGAATTCTTCACATGTAAAGCTTTGTGATTAAATTGAAAGGCTTTTTCTCACCATTGCCATATCTTAGAATAAGTGAAGAAAGAATGAGGTGTCACTCTAACAAGGACTTGACATGGCACAAAGTGGAATTTTAACACTTTTCTTACTAGTTGTAGCTTTATTTTGTGTGATGTTTCCCAATGTCATAGTTGAACTTTTAAGGTGCAAATTACACATGGCCATGTGTTGGTTGAGTGTGCTATTACCTCTACATGGTATGATGCATGATGGAAAGCCTCACCTCATGCTATGTATTCCTATGTATGCAACATGGTGGGGCCTTACAAGTGTGACCTATTACTTATGAAATTACAACTTTTTTTAGTGAATAACATGGTGTTGCTTCATGGCTAGCAAAATTTGGAGCATGTAGTGTGCTTGATATCTTGTCTTGGTGCTTGGAAAAAACTTTTATAATTACATGAGTTATGCTCAACATCCTCCAAGGTGCAATACCTTTTAGTTATTTTAATCGTTTGTTGATTGGTGTAGGCCATAATAGATAATTTTTATTACCATGCTATTTTTCTAGATCTTCTCGGTTGTCATGCCATGTGTATGATAGCCAAGGACTTCATCCATAATTAGTCCCATTGTTTTTTTTTTAAATCATTTAATCTCTTTGGGCTAATGGGAATAGATTAGCTTTAGACCACTTTTGAACAAGAGTTATTTTTTTGTGGTGGTGCTTCTAATGGCTTGGCTACCTCTTGGCATTGTCATTTATTATTTGTAGGGTTTTGTGAGCTAACCAAACCATTTTAAGGAGGAAGTTCATAGGTTTCCTTCTTTTCTATTTGAATTGTACATTCCCATTAAATTATCTTGTTGATGCCACACATCTGATGTCTTTGAACTTTTGTTGTTTTTTAATGCAATTGAACAAGTGATTATCCCTGCTCTATTGTTGGCATAGTCATTAGAACCAGGCATTTTATCTTCATTCACAACCAAGGAGTGTTGTCATTGAAGAATCCTATTATTTAGTAGCAACGTTTCAAAACTTGACGAATGGCATCGAAACATGAAAGCATTGATTATTCTTTTGTGAAGCGTCACTAGACATGATGAACATGTCAACTATGACATGAGGTACTGCCTAGTGCCAAATCTTTGTGTTGCAACCTGGTTGATGTTGTCAGAAGTCATTTGATTTTCTCAAAGATTATTCCATGCATGTATTAGTGTAAATAATTTTAAACTATAAAATAGTGAATGACTCATTAAAAGGCTTAGTTTTTGTGAAGGAACATGCTACTTTGAAAACCATATAATTTTAGAGCTAAAACATGCATCAAATCCTAACTTCTTGATGGGATGCATTTATTATGTGGAAGGTTGATGTGGGCTTTCACCTAGCTCCGTAACTTTTCACGATAAGTTATCAAATCACAACACATCTGCGTGATGCATCATTCAAATTTCCACCATATCAACTTTTGATGGTAATATAGAGCCCTACCATGGTTGTACTGGTTGATGGAGAATTAGGGTTTGATTCTAAAGATGTCGCTTTAGGCATGGCTACCACATCCAAGGAAGGCAGTAAGCGAGCAAATTTCCCAGTCTTGCATGGTGAGGTATTGATAATAGATAATAATATAGGTTCCATAAGTTTAATAATTTGAAAAAGTATAATCTAAATCACCTAATGGGGATCCTTTGGAGGGAAACTCTAGTTTCAATAGACACAATAATCTTAGCTCCAATAGCCTATGTTTAAATTGTAGTTAAAAAACTCATAGTAATACTTGTCTAGGTTGATCGGTCTACCTTTTTGTGTACATTGTCCACCCTAATCTTTTTGTCAATGATGTAGTTTAGTTTTATCTAGCTTGGTAGTGCCTCTAGCATCATAACTTTGTAGAAATTAAATTACTTTAGGAAAGCCCATGCTTTGGATACATTATCAAGATATAACATCGTTGGATTTTGATCCTTTTATTATGGCCTTTGATATTGAAGTAAAGATTAAGAGGGACTATCATGGGCATAAATATCTCATAGTCAGATTAAAATTTTTGAATTTATTAAAAAAACATTGCGAAAGAATTTGCTAATGTGGTTTTAATTAATAAAGAATGAGAGTTAAGGGCTTGAAAATGATCAGATATCGCCATAGTCTTAACCATAAATGATGCTTATAAGGGATCGGTGGATGTCACTGTTTAGACTCCATTAGCATTGTATGTGAAATCTAAGTCATCCTTGGTAAAGTAATAGCCAAATTCTATAACAAGGTATCTTTAACAAAGCTCATATATAAAATCGTTAAAAACACAAAATTGAAGTGATTTGGGAGAGGCGTTAGCATGTCTCAAATAAAATCATATAAAAATGCATGGTGAGAAACTTAGTCTTTAAAATTATTGCCTTCACACTTTTTGGGGGATAAGAACTATTATAGGAACAATTATTTGCTATTGTTGAAAGTAATTGATTAACTACAATAATGACTATAATGTAATTTGATTCAATAACTGTTCGTTGGACATTAAGAAGTAGGGTTTTCAAATTTTCCATTGCTTTTAGAATAGCAACAATGTCCATGGTGTTGGATTTGAAACCAAAGTTTTTTTTGAGAATGGTAATAGATCTACCTATGTCAACCCATCTAACTGTACCAAATCTAACATTTATAACATCATGCATAACTGCAACTTGTTTAAATTTAATCCAACCTATTGGAGGAGTCTAATAAGAGATAACAAAAAACTGGTCAAAACCATTGGAGCTCCCATTGGACATGATCAAGGAGTTGTAGAAAGTAGCAACTATAATGTGATTCTCCTTTGATGTGTAACTAAATTGAGTACCTTTTTTTGCTTACACGAACAAATTCTTGTTATTTCAAAGGTAAAATAAAAATAAAGCAGTACATTTGACTACATGAGAAGTCATAGCCACCTACATATTCATAGACATCCAATTATGGAACTAAGTAATAGAAGACATATCCCAATACTTAATCTCACCAAGCATGAATTAGTCATTTATGAAGCTACTAAAAAAGAGGTCTTTCTTGATATGCCACTTTCAAAAATAATGTTTCACATCTTCATTAGTATGAAATCACTAAGGAAAAAGTTTAGGTGTCTCAATCCCTCTTACATGAAGCCAGGTGTAAGTAGGAAGTAGATTTAATGCTATTCTCTAAAGTAAAATTCTTGCTTAAGGTTGCATCATCTCTTTGTAAACCCACACAACCTCCTCCCTTGATGTACATATACATGTCATTATATATAGTGTCTAAGACCAACACCATATCCTCACCTAATGTGAAGCATAGAACAATCATTTGATTTGATTTAACTTAAGGAGGATGTAGAATCTAAAATACCAAATCAGACGTGAATAACTTCTTAACCTTTTTGTGATTTGGCACACCATCCTCCTTGACTAGCTCTACTACAAATATCAAATGCTCCACATCCATATTAAAATAGGTTGTTTTAGAAGCAATAAGATGGATTCCATGCAAATAAACCAAATAAAGAAAACAAAATTGCTTGCAACAATTCATCAAACCATATTGTTTGTTGTACAGGGGGATCCAATTTTGAGTGACATACATGTATGAGATGCATTATAAGGCATATGAAAAGTGTTATTATCATAATATATTTTTGATCTAAAGAACTAAACTCGTAAATTATCTTCTCGAGTAACACCACACCGACCATGTTTTGCAATCAACCTTGACAAACTTCAAGTCTAACACATTCTTTAAGAATTGTATTTCTCAATAGGCATAGTTTATTGTACTACTATCATTTGAACTACTCCACAAATAATGACACAACAATATGTTAGTGCAGCTTAGAATTAAGGTGTAGACAAAGCAATAAGTAAAAATAACAGTTAACATCAAGTTTATCATGACATTGTGGCCCAACATTAATAACGATTCGATCATCCACCTTAACACACAAATTTCTACTTGATTAATAATGAATTTCAATTCTTTTCTCTAATGTTTTTATTTCTATTATTGGTTTCCTAGATAATTTAAATAAGTATATGAAAATTTTAAGAAATCAACTTTCTACACTTGTACTTCATCCCTTTACAAAAATAACACTCTTAATTTGTTTAGATTGATCACCTCACCTGAGTGATGCCTTTATTACTCTATAATATACTAAATATTCTTCATTATGCCACAAGTTGATGGTTCATAAATCATGATGCCATCAACATACAAAAGGTGTGTAATCATCAAAGAAGAAGGGAAATTTCTAAGCTCAATCAAGGCAACATGATCAAACTGATACTAATATGCCTTAAGAGAGACTTAAACACTATAGTAAAGTGGTATGCCTTGAGAGGACATCCCTATCTTAGTTACTTCAATCAATGATAGATAGAAAATATTAAACATAATCCTAAATCTTGGTGTGGTGATATAAGGCTTAATCCAACCATAGCAAAGTGTAAGGAACTAATGATTTTTAAGCATATCCAACACAAATTTCTAATTTTGCTTGTTATAAGAATGATCCATATCAAATTTCCAATTTTCTTATCACTTTAGCATATCCCTATCTAAAACCCCTAGTTACTTGCATCAATGATAGATAAAAAATGTTGAAGATAATCCCAAATCTTTGTGTAGTGATATAAGCCCTAATCCAAGAACAACAAAGTATAAGGAACTACCAATAGTTAAGCATATCCAATACAAATTTTTAATTTTCCTTATCATAAGCCTAATACATATCTAATTTTTTTACCATCAAACCTTCTTCGAAAGAAGACAGGTGCAAATAAGTTTTGTATTCTCATTCAAAAAGTATTATTAGATATATAACGACATAACACAAAAACAACTTGCTCCATGACGAAGGTATATAGAAGCATTACCATATGTCTAACCACCATAATTTTGGTCACTACTTTGTTAGTCATATTGCAAAGGCTACTGAGCCTAAACTTCATTGGTTTTGATGCTCCTTAAACTTTAAGGATGAATATGGCCTGTGTTTCCTTCAACATTTTGATATAAAGCTATCTTTAAAGAATTATTTCACCCCTATAATAATGTCAATCTGTGTGATTTTCCAATAACCATGTACAAAATCAACTAAGAAGCCATCCAAAAGATGAGATTTATTTCTTTTGTTGGTTATCATTGTAAATATGATCTTATCATCACTTATTAGAGTCACAAGAGTAATCTCCTCTTCATCATTAGTAATTATCAATAATATTAAAATTTTAATCACTCCAAAATAATTCTGACTCAATCTTAAATTTTGTAATCAATCTTATAAGACATAATGCATATTATACGATCATATATACATACATATTTATGCACACATAATTAAGTTTAGATAAATGATTATTAAAAGATGTATATATGTTCATAGATATATATTATTCAAGAATTATGAAAGAACAAGTGTACAAATTAGCTGAAAAATGTAAGAAAAATATTCATATGAACTATGGAAATGATTATTTTAGATTCTTGAATGATTAACTTGATAAAGTAGCCTAAACATATTAAATATTTATTAAAATTATTATTACATAGTTTTTAAAACTAAAATATCTATCATATTTTTAAAACAACATTTTATTAAAGGATTTTTAGAATTTTACATTTTGTTATGCTTTTGAAGATTTAGCTAACTTAAATAATATAAGAAATAAAATTAATTGGCTAAAAGATCTTCCTTTAATAAAGCATTAAACATTTGACGAGTTCTCTAACAGATATTAATCATTCTATCAAGAATTATTTGTTAGTATAAACTCAGTCATCATTTGTATATTCTATTAAAAATTTTTGAAAAATTCAATAATTGACTAATGGCTAGTCTGTCAAAAATTGGATAATCTAATGGCTTAGTTTATTAATGGTCATATGGGGTTGCCAAAATCAATCTCTATAAAATTCCATTTAGTATATTTAATAGACATTGGATAACTAGTTTAATAATGATATGATAATAATTAGACCATCTAATAAATATTAAATAAAAATATGCTAAAAATTGAGTTCTTTTAGAAAATTATCAAACTATTCGATGGATAATCTCATTGTTACCAACTAAAAATTGAGAAATATCAAAAGGCTATAGAAATGTTCGATGAAAAATTTTGAACATCATCAAATGATACAACATTCAATTTGTTAAATAGTTTATTAAATTTGGTAGATAAAAACTGTAAAAATTATAGAACATGTTCAGATCTTCTAATTGGTGGTAAAATCAAGCTTAACTAATTGGTTATTTATATTTTCACATTGAAGCATTGCTAACAAGGATTAAGGCATTAAGCAACAATATGAAAATATCTTAGAAGACTTGGGAGGTTGGTAAGCTAAAATTGATAGTTTTTAAGAATTACAAACAACCACATTAGTTCTATAAATAGATGGAAAACCTATTGCATTGAATAAATGCACTCATTATATACAAACTTTGATATTGCAATCAGAAGTTATATACCCAATTAGCATCACTTTTTAAAGTATATATATATATATATATATATATATATATATATTTCACTTGATTAATTTGTAGAGATTTTATATAAAATTTTGTTATTGTTATTATTGAATTTGGCTTAATCCATCTAGGATTTGGAGGCGTTTGCATTGTGCCTTATGTGAGAAGAGGAAGCCTATTTTAAGAAGTATTTATAGAAAAGATTTCCACTTTTAACCAATTGTAGGAAGGTGTTTACTTTTGAACCTTGTGTGAAGGGAATTGATGGCTTAATTTTTTTTCTCTGGGAAAAAAAACTATTGCAAGGCTTCTTTGCAAACATTTATGATAAAAGAAAGGAGAAGTGATAGGCCCAAGAAAAATTTCTAAAGGGTAGATATAAATTTAAGTATTAGAAATTAAGTCATCTAAAAATTTAATATGTTCTTATTATTTTTCTTTATTTTATTTTACTTAAATTTTGTTTTAATTATTCAATGATTTACCAACTTGTTAGAGACACATGTCTCAAGGTTGTTAGCTTGAGAATAGTATTCATCTCTAAGAGTGAGAGTCAATAATGAAAGGAACATGTCACATGAGTTGTCAACTCAGTAAGTCTGAAGGCTACTTGATGGTGGTAATAAGCAACAATTTTATTATTTGAAGATTGATATCTATAGTCATCAATACATTATTCTTATCATGTCCATGGACCCATTTCGAGAATATTCTTCAATCTTCCTTGTAATTGTACTTCCTTGTAGTCGCACTACTATTAAATTATAATTGGTTAATACTATTTTTAATTGTGATTTGTATGTTTGAATATATATTTTTATAATAGTATATTGAATAATAAATATTTGTTGAGAATGGATAAAAATTTAATTAAACGTTTTTATAAAAATAACAATTATTTTTAGCTTAAAAAGGTTTTAAAAGATAAAGGACACAAATAAGTCCCACCCTTTCTACAAAAATTCATATTATAATATGTTTTTTATATTCTCTCCCCATCTAATTACATTCTTTTAATAATAAACTTAAAATATTATCTTTTCAATTTTTCATGATAGAATAATTAAGAAAATCTACAAATTGTTTTATTAGTTATTCACTAATTGAACTCATACAAAAATGAATTATATTTTTATAATCCATTCTAAGAATATCGATTAATTATAAAAGAATTATGACCAATCTTCCTAACACCCAATCACTGTCCTAAATTAAATATTATAATACATGATTTGACTTTGTGATTGAAACAATTATTGGTATCTTTCCTATGTTTGATGTAAACGTTTTCCAAAAGCTAATGTCAAAATTATCAAAAATTTGTCATTCACAATATTTTATTTCTTTTATTTAAATGTTTTTATACATTTTTTTAATCATTTAAACGAATAAACATAAAATAAATGTACCATATGCAAACCAATGTGTTTTGGAAAAGAAACGTAAGACATCATGAGAGGTTATGTAAATGACTTCTAACAACAATTTTTATATTGTTCACTTGGTATTTTATAATAACAAGCTAATATTACGAGATTAGGTTAACTACCTTTGTCGTTGACTTGATATTTTTTATTGTTAATGTATATTAGTTATCTTGTTATAAGTTGTGATATATTATTTTACCACATATATTTTGTTATGTAGAATTGAGAACTTATTTCCACTTTTTTTATGTAAAGTTGGTCTTTATCAAATAAAGCTAAAGTGGTATACCATTCAGCTGGAAAAGAAATTAACCAAAAAGATAGTCTATTCATTGTCCTACTCAATTATGTAAATTTGTTAAATTCTAAACTTTTGATATAATTATCTCAAACAATACTGTTAATGTCATCAATATAGAATGATTGGAATTTAATTTTAACTTTTACGACTAATATTATAAAACTAATGATTATATAATACATATATACAAAATTATGACCACATAAGTGATGTATATATATATATATATATATATATATATATATATATATATATATATATAATGAACAAGTGTACAAATGAGAAGAGAAAAATAAAAAATATGAGAAAAATAATAAGGTCATCAATGGGGGATGCTTGGCTTAGATTTTTGAATGGTTGAACTAATAGAGTTAGCTTAAATATATTAAGTATTTACACAAATTATCATTACATAATTTTTAAAACTAAAAAATAATTTATCATATTTTTTAAACTACAATGCATTAAAGGATTTTAAAAATTTTTTGCTTACTATGCAAATTACGATTTGACTAATTTAAATAACATGAGAACTAAAATAAGTTGGCTAAAATATTTCAATTGAATAAATATCTTTTACTAAAAATCGATAGTATATTTGATGAACTCTAAGAATTAATGATATTTTTTAAAATGTGTCAATGATTTGCTTATCACAAATTGAAAATAAAATATGGAGATATTTTTGATGTTATTTTTTAAATAAGACAAGAATATTATGTAATTTTAAAGTTATTATTAAGCAAAATAAATGTATCATCAGCTCTCATAGATTTGATGAACACAATATTTTATAATATTTTGATTACTTTATAATTGTATTCATAGATGATATTTTGATTTATTAAACTTTTTAAAAGAACATATTATATACTTACTTTTAGAATTAGAATTATGAGAGAGAACTAATTATATACTAAATACTTTAATTGTGAATTTTGGAATATGTTGTTTTAATAGTCATGAAATGACCAAAACTCATACAAATATAAAACAAAAAGAAATTTGTTCGCTATGTAAGTTATTATAGACAATTTGTGAAACATTATTAAATATAACCTCTCCATCATTAGAATGTCCTAAAAAAGAGTCAAATATAATTGAGACTCGATTTATGAAAATAGTTTTTCGATATTTAAAGATATTCAATTTAGTTGCGAAAGGACACTTCTAGAATGTATAGATGCATATCTTTTGTACAATGATTCATGTTTACAATATCTCTATGGGTTGATGAAGAATAAAAAAGTAATTATGTATACAATCAAACAACTAAAGTTTTGTGGAAATAATTACTTTGTTCATGACTTAGACTTGGCATTCATAATATTTTTATAAAAAATAAAAACATTATTTATGTGAAATTAAGTATAATATTTTCACATATTATTGATCTACTTGCAAGGTATTTTCATATTAAGCGCTTTGGTGGTATACATTTCTTTTTTGAATTGCAACAATGAAATTTAAACATAAGAATAGTGGGCAACTAGGAAGAAATGAAGGATAGGAGGGTTTTTGAAATTAGAGATTAATTTCTCAAGAAGTTTCTTTCAAGGAGTTCTAAATTCAAAAAGTTTTGAAATTTCAAAAATCCTAAAATATTTTAGATAACACTCTTTTACATTTATATAGATGTTTGAAAGATAATGGATCAAGAGTTTGAAACAAGTTTAAAATTTAGCAGTCATTCATGATCAAATAGATGAATAAATAAAGGGAATCATTAAGATTCTAAAAGATTTACATAAGACATTGTATATTAGATATTGGAGGAGGTTAAGAAAGTCATTTATCATTAATACTTTTTTAATAATAATAGTTATCAATATAATTTTTAAATTACATCATATGAGGCTATATTAAATCAAGTATTTGTTAAATCTATGTTGTCATAAAAGAAAAGAAAGAGTTTTATTGGATCCTTAGATTATTGAGAAGCCACAAAAGGATAAGAATTATTCAAGATCAACTAAAGATAGCTCAAGACAAGAAGAAAAAGTACTACGATGCAAAGCATGGATTAATAAAATTTGAAGAAAAAGATGATGTATTATTTAAAATTAGTTAAATGAAAGCTATTATAAGAATTCAATAATAAAACGAGTTAAAATCAAATTTATTGGTCCATCTAAGTTCTAAAGAGAGTTGCGCAAGTGATATATTTGATTGTTTTGACTCTTTATATATTAGGAATTCATAATGTATTTCATCTTTTATTTTTATGTAGATGCATTCTAGATCCTTGTTATGTTGTTAATTACATCAGTCTAATATCAAAATTTAATCAAACTTATTTAGAAATATAATTGAAGATCTTAAACGAAATGGAGAAGCTGTTAAGAAATAAATCTATTCTAATGGTAAATGTTTTATAAAAAAGTCAAGCAGAAAGAAAAGCTACTTGGGAATTGGAAGCATACATGATCAACTAATAGCCAAAACTTTTCTAAATTTCAAGGAAATTTTTATGGAGGGTAAGATTGCAACAACTCAATATATATATATATATATATATATATATTATATTCAAGGCAATTTTTATGGAGGGTAAGATTGCAACAACTCAAAATTTATATATATATATATATATATATTGATATATTACAAACTATAAATGATAAATTAAGTCAATAAAGTTTTAATAATATATGTTTGGATGTAATAAAGTCATCTATTTTAAATATAATATTTATATTTTAAAAATATTATTAAATTAATAGAATATTGAAAAGTATTTCATGATTTTAAATGAATTCAACAAGTTTATTAAGACACATATTTGAAAAGAGCTTCTCAAAAGTAATCCAAGGTAATGAGATAATAATTTTTAAAAGTTTAAATAAGTATTAATAAATTTTAAGATATATATACATATATTTAAAATTTTTGAATAATAGTTTTGTAATTTCATAAATTAATTCCTTACATATCAACATAGATGAGATTGAAGGTGATATTTGATTGTATTAAGAATGTTACAGAAGAGAGAATAAATAAGTCAGAAAAAGGAAGCTCAAGTAGATTAAGAAAAGTAAATTGAGAGAGAAGATGAAGGAAATGAGAAGGTTTAACTTGGAGAAGTTTAGTAAGTAAAAGAAAAAAAGAATCAAGATGGATATTGGAATTTGGTGCAGCTAAAAGGGGAGTGTGGAATGAAAAGAGAAAGAAGTATAGTTGTGAGAAGCCATTTACAGCAATCGAAGTAGGGAGCAACAATTAGTTAAGGTAAAGTATGGATTCAAGAGTTATTTTTATTTGAATTCAACTTGGTTTTTACGCAATAGACGAAATTTGTTAGGGAAAGAAAAAAGAAACTTATGCGAAAACTTAGTTTGACTTAATTAAATGAAAATGATCATTTTTATCGATCAATTTTTAGCCTAAAAATCATTCACTAAGTAGGCAACTAGATTATTAAAATAAGCAATTTAAATTATCTATTATTAACAAAATCACATATCATTATTTGGGCCAATGAATTCAATAATCAATGTCGCTTGATATTGATAAATATTTCAATATAAAAACAATAATAAAAATTATAATAATGTAACACATTCCTCAAAATATATGAATTTAAATAGACATGTTCTTGAAAAATGATTTTCTATAGTATGTTAATACTCTATTAGCTTATGACTTACAAATTTAGATTAACAAAGAGGTTTTGAAAATGTGTTTAATATGAGAGAAAATAAATTTTTTTGAAAATTATTTTTACAATATCAATGTTTTTGTGTTCGGCAAAAGGATTTTAAAAAACAAAATAAGAAATGTTTTGCGAATACAACCTAAAGTTGAAAAGCAAATTGAAGGATGCCACTTGGAACCCACCCAACACCATAGTGTGAAAAGTCATTTTTGACATCAACCATTTAATTCAATTTTTGTTTTAAGAAAAGTCCTACAATAAATAAATTAATACACTTTTCATGATAGATTAATCAAAAAAATCCTAAAATTTTTTTAAATAATTTTTATAAACAAAAAATCTTACAAAAATAATTTTCTTTTCTATAATATATTTTATCTATAATTTTTAATAGACCTTCCAATAGAAATTGTTTCAAATATTTTTAAATTTAGAGTAGGTCAAACAAATTTTTGGAGCTAATGGAGGGCAAAGAAGC